>APFE030970273.1:63631-77188 GCA_000404065.3 Pinus taeda
TCACCAGAATCAGTCAACAATACATAATATAATGAAGGAGAGTATCGTTCAGGGGGTCTACTTATCCTGGTAGATATTCTAACACCACTTTCAAGTGTTTGAGGTGCTTGTTACTGTTGTGATTGTTGTTCTAGATGTTTATCATTATGATTTTCAGGCACCATCACTTTTCCTATGATATTGTCAAGCACTATGTATTCTTTGTTTTCTTTTTCCTGTTTCTTTTCCTACAACTAATTCTTATACAATACCTTTTCATTGAATATTACATCTTTGCTCCTAATGATTTTGTGATTTTCATAATCATAAAAGCAATAAGCAAAATTATTAACACCATATCCAATAAAGGTACATTTCTTTGATTTTGCCTCAAGCTTTGTTCTATTTTCTTTGTTAATGTGGACAAAGGCTTCACAACCAATAGTTTTTAAAAAAGAGTAGTTTACCTTTTTACCTATCCATGCCTCCTATGGAATACCACCATCCAAGGAACTTGAAGGCCCTCTGTTTATTAGATAAAAAACAGTATCTACAACATCTACCCAAAATTGTAAAGGCAATCATGCATGCAATCTCATGCACCTTGCACGCTCCATGATTGTCCTGTACATCCTTTCTGACATGCCATTTTCTTGTGGTGTTCTTGGAACTATCTTCTCTCTACGAATTCCATTCTCTAAATAGTACCTATCAAACTCTTTGCTTCAATATTCACCTCCATTATCTGATCTAATACACTTCAACCTTTTTCCTCTCTCATTTTCAACCAAAGCTTTCCATTTCTTGAAAGTATCAAACACATCAGATTTATTTTGAATACAATAAATCCAGGTTTTTCTAGTTGCATCATCAATAAAAGTAACATAATAATGAGAGCCACCAAGAGATGATACATGAGCAAGTCCCCATATATTTGTATGCACAAGCTCTAGTTTTTCTCTCTTCTTTTATTTCCCAACTCTAAGGAATCTGACTCTCTTCTGTTTTCCATAAACACAATTCTCATAGAATTTTAAATCAACATGCTTCAAACCTGGAAACAAAATTCTTAGTTAAGAATTTGCATCCCCTTCTCACTCATGTGCCCAAGCCTATGATGCCACAATGTTATATCTTCTCCCATAGAGGTTAAAGCATTAATAGAATTAGAAATACCATTGCATAAATACAATGTACCAACCTTTCCTCCTTTTGCTATTACCATGGATCCTTTAGTGAGCTTCCAGGTTTTATCTTTGAAAGTAGTTATGCAACCTTCACCTACAAACTGCCCTGTTGAAATTAGAATTTTCTTTAGATCTGGAACATGCCTTACCTCCTTCAATAGCCATTGATTTCCTTTCTCTTGTTTTATGAAAATTGTACCCATTCCAACAATTTTACAAGGTTTATCATCACCCAATCGAACCTTTCCAAAATCTCCTTGAACATAACCATGAAAATATTTCTTATCAGGTGTGGCATGGAATGAGGCCCCTGAATCTACCACCCAGGCATCAATAATATTTTCTAATGAAAGAATCAAAGCATCTTCCAACACATCACCTGTTACATTCGCTTCATGATTAGTTTCTTGTTGCGCGTCTCCTTCTTTTCCCTTCCGAGACTTGTAGTCTTTCTTCAGGGGTCCTTTCTTCCCACATTTCTAGCACACTATCCCCAATCTGGACTTGGATCCACCTTTCCTTAACTTACTGCAATATCCAAGGCTCTTTCCTCTTTCCATTTTCTTCCCCTATTCTCTGCAGTCAAAGCATTACCTGATGTCTCACCGGAGCTTTTCCATCGCATTTCCTCACTAAGGATTGCACCGATGACATCATCAAACTTTAAAGTAATAGATCCAAAGACAGAGTTACTAATGGCCATAACTAAACCATTCCAACTTTATGGCAATGAGCATAGAAATAACAAAGCCCTAACTTCATCATCAAAAGCTACCCCTACAGAAGTTAACTGACTTGTAACTATATTAAAATCATTTAAATGTTCAGCAACAGATCCACCTTCTGACATCTTCATGTTAAATAAATGCTTCATAAGAAATACATTATTTAAGGCCTAGGGTTTTTCATATATTTTGGCTAATGTCGACATTAAACCCTCTGTTTTTGTGTCCTTTGAAATATTGAACACTACCAATATCACTAGGCACAACCGTATTGTTCCAAGTGCCTTTCTGTCGAGAATATCCCATTCTGTGTCTGTCATACTTGTCAACTTCTTTGTCTTTCCACTCAATGGTAGATACAGATCTCTCTGATATAGATAATCTTCCATCTGCATCTTCCACAACTGGTAGTTTTGGTCGTTGAATTTTTCGACCCTAAAACTACCATCTTCCGCCATTGCTCCCACTCGAATCAAGAACCCTTCTCTCCTACGAGTCTATCAGCCAAATAGACCTTCAGCTCTAATACTAGTTGTTATAAAATTATATATTACAGAGCAATGGAACACATAAAATATTATAGAAATATAAACACAAAAAATGCATAAAACAAGAGAGACACAGATATATGTGGTTCACCCAGTTTGGGCTACATCCACGGAGAAACAGCCAGTCCTACTTTTATTATATTATCTAGCAAACTGAAGAGATACAACCTACAGTAAATCCACTATAACACCCTCTTCACTCTCAATCTTCTCTCTCTTCCTCACGCAGAATACAGATATGATAGACGCAATACAATTCCCTCATATATAGTAAGGGGTTTCATTCTAAGGAAAAAAACCCTAAATTAAATATAACTTCTACCGTCAAATCATCCGCCTAATGAATGGCCCAAATTGACTAGAAATTACTAGACTTTTACAAGGCAATTTTACATCTATTTTTAGCTTTGGGGGTGCTGCCCTCGAGCACCTGCCAGGGGAAGTTAGCCCCTGGACCCCCAAGCCAGGGGGGATCTTGCCCCCAAAGCCCCCACAACGGGAACAAGTCCTCCTTATGTGGAGGGCTGTACAATATTCCTTGGGTATACATCCGGTTGAGACCTTTGAATACAGAATATAATCAAGCTCCACAACCAACATTCAATGCATTCTGGATCTTCGTGATTATTGCATTTGGGTGATCATTAGAGTGTTTGATATACCATGTCAGTGTGCGATCCTGCAGCGCACTTACCAAATTGGCCTTCTTAATGTTGTCGTCCATGACCCCTTATGCTTCCCACACTGCTCTTACCACGAACCAAAATTGGTCCATATCCTCATTCCCTACTCCTCTAAATACAGGTAGCTTGATTGTGCTCGCCATGCTGAACTGCGGGTTTGGTGGAGGTGGGGTGGGTGAAGATGGAGGTGAAGTAGGTAAAGCAGGTGAAGGTGTAAGTGGAGGTGATAGTTGCGGAATGCGCTGCCTTATTAAACTAACCGCACCTCTCGAAGAAACCCGAGCGTGCTCTTCCTTGCTCTCTCTCAGAGGTTAAATTGAGGGACTGTTCCCTAATCCCTTGATACCTTTGTAGATCTTTCCGCTCTATATTGTTCCAAACATTAATATATTCACATCACATATTTTTCACATAACAACATCTTAATCCAAGTATTCAGGGATTTAATGTACCTACCTCATGGTCCCTTGAGAAAATGTCATTCTGCTTTACTGTAGCTCACGGTCATGTTTATCGCAAACTCAGTGATAAATCCCCGTATTATTCGGTCGAGCCAATGGTCCAAAGCTCGCATGATCTTGTCTTCTAAAGCCTCTAGTATGCGCACTAACTCCAGAGTCCACACTATCAATTGATCAAGCTTGTACTTTCCTTGGTGGTTGGCTAGCCTCGTGATCCACTCATGCAGTTTAGAAGAGAAGGACGCGAAGAAGATCTCATGGATTTCCATATATATGTAGTGATCCAGCCACCTCTTCTTGGATATCTGAGGAGTTCTATTTTCCTGTGTCACAAACGCGTGAAGCTTCCTGTCCAACCACTCTTTATGGGGTTCCAATGGCACAACATCATACATCCCTTAGGCAGATACCCGTCCTCGCAATGGAACCATTTGTTGGCTTATTAGGGCCTAACCTAGGTTCAGAAGTGTTTTAGCCAAACAAATTGAAACTACTGGCCCTTTCAACAACAGTTTGCGGAGTACGGACTGAGGTCTCACCCGAGGTAGTATGGGAGGGTGTTGGAACCAGGTTTTGACACCCTAGGGATGTCTTAATGAAGTCTGGGAAGTTTGCAAATTTACCCTGTGCACTTGCGCTATTTTGCGCAGCTGTCTATCCTTCGCAACTTATGCAACTGCTTCCGCATAGCTCTGTGACTAGCGCAAAGAGGCGTTGTCTGGATCCTTAATCCTAATTTTGCATTAATTATAGATCTTAACTTAATTATGTGGGCCCAATATTCTCATTAACCATGCAACATTCATAACAAGTCTGCACAATCATAAACAGTAAAGAGATGCATAAAAATATCAAAAGCATAGACTTAGAATATTCCACAAGTAACTTATCTTTTATTAATCCTCTATTCAGACACAATTCTGATCCAGATTTAAATAAGAATGCAACAAATTACAAAGATAACCATATCCACAAAAATTCAGTGGAAATAACACTTCATTTCACTAATGGATAATACTGAAATATGCTTACAACCAGAAATGGAAATAAACCAGTTGGGGTGATGGTAGCTTATCTTTGAGAAGAGATGTGGGGGCTACATGCCTCTGAACTATGTTACAATGAGGCTCGAAGGCCTATTTATTGTTGAGAATCAATGGAAAACCCTTAACATCCCAAAACCTAATCCTAGAAGATGAAATGCCAAATTGTGGGCCTCATTTGGGTAAATTGGTACATCAATTTCACGGGGTCGTAACTTTGTCATACTATCTCCATTTGACATGTACAACACCTCGTTAGAAAGATATATCCAAGAACTACCACTTTGGGAAGGGAAAAATTGGTTCATGGACCCATGTTGCCCCCAGATTTCCAAAAAAATGGTCCTTTAGGGCCTCAAAACGGCTCTAGAAGTTTAGGACCCAAAAAACTGCTAAAAATAGTAAATTGTGCTACAATTTACGAAACTGAAAAAAATGAAAGAGACAGTTGTGGGGGTCCAAATGGGATAGGTGAGTGGCCACAAACATCCACTTGGATCATTCCTCCCCTCTCAGGAAGCAATTTTCCCCATTGCATTGAGTTCCTCCCTGAAATGAGGAAGCTTCTGTTGAGCTGGGCCTCTGGTGAGTTGTTCTGCAATCGCTGATGTGTCCAGAAATGGTGGGAAGCATGGTCGATGACGGCCCACATTGAACACTCAATGCAAGTGAAGGAGTGGAGGAATGTTGTGCTTCAAATCATTGTTTCTCGTAGCCTTGGTACTGGTGTAAGGACCATGTTGGAGTGGTCTAAGTTTCTGATGGGTTCTGGTAAGGCGTTCTCTCTACAGATGTAACCAAACTTTGTCGTCCACCTGAAACTTGTGTGGTACCCCTATGGGTGAGGAGCCCTTTGCAGGGGTCATGGATGTAGCAATGGTCTTCCCTTTACTTTGGGAGTGAACCAGACAGAAAATGAATTTCCTAATCTGGGAGATGAGCTTGCTACCTTTCTTGGCAGTGATCAAAGAGGTGGCGGTGGGTGGGGCTACCTCCTGTATTATGTATAATGAATTATCCAAAGAAACAATGATAGCTCAAGGCCCTGAATCATACACATCATGTCACCTCCACAAGTATGGCTGGCCTAATAGTACATCACAAGCATCCAAAGGTGTAACATCACACAATACCTTGTCTGTGAAGGGCTTGAAGCTGTAGGGAAGGCAACACTGCTGGCGAACTTTGAGATCTCGTCCTTCATGAAGCCACCCAATAATGTACTGCTGTGGGTGTGGTGTAGTTGGTAGGCCCAACGGCTTCACAACCTCTGCTAAAATGAGGTCCTTTTGGCTACCACTGTCGACAATGAATTGTAGCAGAAAACCCTTCACCCACATCTATGAGTGGAAGAGACATTCCCCCTCCTCTGGGTCTTTGGGCTCATTCGTCTGGATCTTAGTAATGGAAAAAATGGCACTGAGATCCACATTAATGATCTACCTCCCTTTTCCATTCCCCTTGTCGGATTCTGACTCAGGGTCGGAACATGCATCTGATTCTGAAGCCTTCAACTCGACCACCAGCGACTGCTTGGTCTGACACTCACTTGTGTTATGAGTGGGACCCTTGTGGAACTCACACCACTTTCTTGTGTCCTTCCTCGACTTCATGGTGTTGTTATTTTCTTGCGGATTCAATTGGTTGTCTTGGGTCACCCCACCTTAGCTTTGTCCTTTGGGCTTCAGATTTGCAGATCCAAAGTCTCGCTTCTTCTGTTTGAACCTTAGCTCGATTTTGACAACGTATCGATACGCCATGCCGAGTGAGGAGATGCTCAGGAACTCCATCTCTTCCTAGATGTATCTATGTAGGGAACCATGATATTTGAGTACCAGATGTAGATTAGAATCTTTGATACCCAACGGTGTGCGAAGGGTATGAAAAACGTTTGTGAACTCTAGCACATCTTGGTCCCTTGCCTGCCGCAGCGTGGTTCACTTTATATATTTGTCCTTGTAGCTTTTGACAGGGTAGTACTGCTCCTTGATGGCATCCCAAAATGAATACCAAGTGGGTGCAGCTGAAAATAGTGAGCTTGTGCTTTCATCCTTCTGCTCACAGTAGGTTTCCCACCAGTCCTTGACGTGGGGGAGTTCTTTGAGAAGAGCGAAAACAATCTTTTCCCGACTCAAAAATTCATGAACAGAAAAATACCCATCTAGAAGATTTAACCATTTATCTATGGCATCTACGTCTATTTGACCCTCGAAGATGGGGATTTCAAAATTAACTTGTACCTTAAATGGTGTGGCATTTCCAGAGTAGCTGTTAGAAGCCGATGCGTCACCTCTGGGTAGCCACTGAAGGATCTGCGCAAAGCTATCCATCATCGTGTTCCTTTGTCACTCGAGTGCTTCTTCAAGCAATATTTTGATAGGATTTCCTTCCTCCTCATCTTTCTTCCCATCCGCAATGGGAGGACATCAGGATTTGCGAGGCTGGTCTTGCAAAGGTTTGACCAGTTCAAGCCCTGAATCCTTATATCCCAACCTCATTGGGGACATGCAAAGAAAAACAAAGAAAAAGCAGACCACTATGATACCACTGATTTGGATTTAAACAGGAATGCAACGAATTACAGATATAACCATATACACAAAAATGCAGTGAAAATAATACTTCATTTCATTAGTGGAAAACACTAAAATATGCTTACAACCAAAAATGGAAATAAACCGACTAGGGCGATGGTAGCTTATCTCTGAGAAGAGATGTGGTAGCTACATGCCTCTAAACTATGTTACAATGAGGCACGAAGACCTATCTATTGTTGAGAATCAATGGAAAACTGTTAACATCCAAAAACCTAACCCTAGAAGATGAAATGCCAAATTGTGGGCCTCGTTTGTGTAAATTGGTACATTAATTTCCCCAGGTCGTAACTTTGGCATACGATCTCCTTTTGACGTCTAAAATGGCTCGTTAGAAAGATCTATCCGAGCACTACCACTTTGGGAAGGCAAACATCGGTCCATGGACCCATTACACCCCCAGATTTCCCAATAAACATCGTTTAGGGCCTCAAAACAGCTCCGGAAGTTCAGGACCCGAAAAACTACTAAAAATAGTAAAATGTGCTACAATTTAGGAAACTGAAAAAAATGAAAGAGACAGTTGTGGGGGTCCAAATGGGATAGGTGGGTGGCCTCCAACATCCACCTAGATCAAATTCCAACTCCATCCTACGCACTCAGCTACAGGGTTTGCACACACAACTACAAACTTTACCAGCCCTCTGCACACTCAGCTGCACAACCTCTTACTACTACTACTACCAAAGACTTGGACTTACAGACTCAGAGTGAATCGAAAACCCATATCACTTCTCCAAGATTTGACTAAGACTACTTTTTACACTTAGAGCCTCGCTCTATTTATACAATCCCATGGTCTGCGAACCATGTGTAGGCCGACACATTTTATATTAAATTGATTATTTTAGGGCAGAAAACCCTAGACTCTCATGCTATGCACCCACATTTTTCGGGATATTTACATTACATTGACCAAAACCTCAAGCTTCAAGCCCCAAAAACATGCTATGGGGGGATCCACTACCCAATACGACTTCAACAATTAACTTTGACTCCAACCTCTCTCATAAATGAGGTCAAATTTACATCAAAATAGATTATAAATACTAAACACCCATTATTTACATTTATTTTTACCCCTCACATTCATCTACTTCACCCTTTTGACTTTTACCAGAGTCAAACTAGGAATTACAAAAAATTACAAAGTGAAAATTTTACGAAAATCTCAGAAATTTCCAGGTGTATAGCGAGCTGTTGGAGGCCATTTTTGAGTGCCTTTCTGAAGTCAAAATCCATATCAAAACCCTTTTCTAAAAATATGGGAGATTTTATATGTCTTTATAGTATTGTTTCACTCAAAATGACCAATTTTTGGCTGAGATATGGCAATTCTCCCAAGGTGTCTCCAAGTGCACAATGAAATGGAAAGACAGGGGTGAAATGGTGATTTTTGGCCACTTTTTTGCAAATTTCTCAAAACTTGAGCCCCAGACCAGGAAAGTTGGAAAATGGGGTTTGACATGGGGTCATAAGCTTTCCAAAAGTGTTAATTTTACATCATTTGGAGAAGAAGCAAAGTGTGAGCTCGCTATGCTGCTAGACAAAAATTTGTCAAAAAATTGCAAGTCTGCACCAAAACACAAAATTTTCTACAAACATTCCCAAAATTTGTCCAAAGATGCCTCTATAGTGTTAGTTCCTAAAGATACCTTAGGCTGAGAAAGGTAGGATCTAGGATAACATCAAACCACACTTAACCTAGTAGCTAGCCCCACCAAGTCGGGAGAGGGCTCTCTCCTTGTCAATCTCAGCAAAATATGATCAATGAGGCTTGAGATGACTAATGTGAAGATAGATTTTAGGCTAGTTATATATGCAGTAGAGTTTGATTGAATTTGATGATGTTTTGTTGGCTCAAATGTGAAAGGCAGATTTGGGTCTGGGGAATGAGACTCGGTGTTGTAGAGATCTCTATGGGGCAAGGTAGGTAAATGGTTTTGTACTTCAAATTTAATGAGATGGAGAGCTTTTAGATAGGCGAGGAGTTGAAGAGGGCAAGAAAGTCTCAAGCATCCTCTTCAAACAGCTGAAAACATAAATAACTAAACAAACCTTAGGTAGAGCACTACAATTTCAATGGATTCTACCTTTATCCTTGTTTGATTTAGTTAAGATGAAGCAAAGAGAGATGATGACATACAAAAAACACATGTAAACTTACAATTACAGAAGGAAACACAATAACAAATCAAGATGCCACAAGAATCCCATAAAGTGCTACAAACCTTCGTCTATTCATTAGCCAAACTGCTGAAATGAGTATACAATGAAGCTCCCAACTTTCCCAAAAGTCCAACCTTTTCTAATGACTAAATAATTACAACATATAGGAAACCAACAACTCATCCTAGCCTCTAGGGGTCAAGCTCATAAGTTTAGGATCTGTTCCAACAAATTCTAAACTGAGAACTAAAAAGTAGGCAGTGGAACAGCTTGCCTCTAAAAACTGGGGAACTCATTCATTCAGTTGCAAACTACCTTTTCATGGATGAATCTACCTCTATGAGTGAAAATTTAGAATAATTACATCAAAATCCATCTATTCACATTAAATTACATCATGATTTTGACAATTAGAAGGAGAAAAGTCAAACTGTGAAAAAACTAAGCGAAAAACAGAGTTTTTTGGCCAAAATGAGCAAAACTCCTCCTATGCGCCGCGTTGATTTCCCTATGCATAGGGCTTTTTTGCATCTACTATTGGAGGCATTCCTAGTGTCAAACCTTGCTCCAAGTGGGCTTGTTGGAATGGCTAGCCTTTCTAATTTCCTAAACAAGTCGAATTTTTGAATTTTGCCTCCATTTGCCCCTCCAAAATGGAGTTCTCCCAACACTACTTCCTATGTGTCCAAAAAGGGGCAGAAAGGTCATTTTTGAGGTGTTTTTTAACTTTTTGGAAGCTCAAACCTGTCAAACATTCTTGGCCATTTGTGGGCATGCATATTTTTCCATGACAAATCCAGAAGTCCTAAGTTTTCTTCAAAATAAGGTCCCCATCAAAAGCGCGCGCTAGGTGGCACGACGCATCGAGCAGAAAAACCTGTTTTTTAGGCCAAAAATTTCAAAATTGCAAAAACTATCCCAAATTTCTTGAAACATGGGCTGAGTGTCCTTCATTAAGTGTTGTTTTGGGCCAAGGAAGCCTCAACCAATATCTAAAGTCTATCTTGCTCTTTTCGCTTCCTCGATGCTTTCTTCAACTTGGCCTTCAAGTTCCTGATTCTTGCTTTGCACACTTTGTTTCTCGCCAAGTAGTGGCAGGCCATGTGCCTCAACATAGTTTTATCTCTGTTGGCCTTCTCAAGCAACTTTTCCAAGTGGATATTTTCCCCCTCAAACCAAGACTCATGATCAACATTGATTTCTTGTTCAAGTGGTGTGAGCTTGACTTTCCTCCTCTTGGCAGCTTGCCAATTTTCTTGTATGTTTTGTAGCTCCATAATGGTGTGTTGATCCTCTAGTTTTTTGTTTCTTTGCTCCAAATATTTGATTATCCACTTGTCTCTCTCTAGGTTGAGAGACAAATCATTAATGTTCGCTTGTTGCTCCTGAATGATCTCTTTAAGCTTTGAGCTTTGTGAGCCCAAATTGGTGTCATCATCTTGAATAAGAATGAAATTTGTCTCCTGCCCTACTGAAGGCCCCTCATTGTGTAATGGCCACTTTCCCTTGTCATGTACCTGCTCTGCTGATGGAGGAAGCGAGACCCCTTCCACCTCGAGTGGAGATAGTACTCGCTTTGCTGCTGCAAACAACCTTCTAGTGCCCTTTTTGTAGGTGACAAACACTGGCGCACTAGTGGTTTGTGTCTCATGAATCTCCTGCTAATGTGAAGGCCCTCCTGCCTCATGGAAAATTGCTGAGGGTACTTGAGGACCTATGAAGCCCTCATGTGAAATGAAATCCTCCCATGAAATGTTCTATAAACCAAGCTGATGCAAGACCACAATTTTGATTAGTGAAAAATGATATATATTGTTATACTACTGTTGAGGAGGCTTCCTGTGCACTAAGGTGGTAATCTTCTCAATGTTCTAGCAAATAAAATAGGGGCGATTCATCATTGTCACCCTAGTAAAGTGCATCAACAATCTGATGTGATAGGCATACAGGCAAGAAAACCGGCCCTCACAGCTGAAATATTTAATTATGAGTTTCAGCAAGGGAGCATATGTGTCTTTTAGATACCAAAAGGGAAAAACTCCACTGAGATGTCTCTGATAACCAGCCTTGATGTAAGGCTCATAATGCTCTCTATCAATCTATTGCCTTTTAATCCACTGCTCACTGACATTTGGAATGCTAGTTGCTAGAGAAATAGTCTCCGGTGTCAAGGTGAATGTCACACCTGCTATGTTAGAAAATTATATATTACGGAGCAATGGAACACATGAAATAATGCAGAAATATAAACATAGAAAACGCACAAAACAAGAGAGACATAGATATACGTGGTTCACCCTGTTTGGGCTACGTCCACCCCGAACAGCCAGTCCTTCATTTCTATTATCCAGCAAAATGAAGAGACACAACCTACAACAAATCCGTTGTAATATCCTCTGTCTTCTCTCACAGTCTCACCTCTCTGTTTTTCGCTCACACCAAATACACATCTATCTCACAGCTTCAAATACAATGCCCTCATACAAAGAGAGGGGTTGCCTTCTAGGGAAAAAAACCCTAAACTAAACATAAGTTCTACCGTCAGATCATCCACCTTATGAATGGCCCAGATTGACTAGAAATTACTATACTTTTACAAGGCAATTTTACAGCTGTTTTTAGATTCGGGGGCGCTGCCCCTGAAACCCCCCGCTAGGGGGGGCTCCCAAAGGTCGCAGCCGCCCCCCCTGGACCCCCCCTGCAGCGAATATTTTACGGGCGGCATTGCCACCCCCATTTTGAACTGGGGTCCAATGTGGAAGTACTTTTGAATATAGAAGATAATCAGGCTCCACACCCAACAATCTCCCACTTGGAGACTGATTGTAGCAACTCCACCGCTGCTCCATTTGCTAGACAATGACTCCTCTTTGGACCTGGTTGTTTCTCATCTTTATCGTCATCCTTGAAGACCAACTGAAACTGAGCATATTCTCAGTTTCTCCCTGGTTACAACTTTTGTTATCATATCTGCAGGGTTCTGGCTAGTGTGTATCTTTTCCAGCTTCAACTCTCCATCTTCCAACATTGATCGTATGAAATGGTACTTGAGCTATATATGTTTTGTCCTAGAATGAAATGCTGAGTTCTTTGCAAGATGAATGGCACTTTGACTATCACTGTATAACGTGCCCATATCATGCTCCTTACCCAATTCACCCATAAACCTTTGTAACCAAATCATTTCTTTACTAGCCTCTGTAGCAGCAACATACTCTGCTTTTGTTGTTGAAAGTGCAGCAACACTTTGGATTTTTGAAACCCAACTGATAGTTGTTCCTCCAACAGTAAATACATATCCTGTAGTGCTTCTCTTCTATCTCTGTCACCTACCATATCTGCATCAACATATTCCTGTAGGGAAATGTTTGAACCACCAAAGCATAATGTTTGATTTGTGGTACCTTTCAAATATCTGAGAATCCATTTCACTGCCATCCAATGTTCCTTTCCTGGATTGTTCATGTACTTGCTTACAATTCCCACTGCATGTTCAATATCAGGCCTTGTGCAGACCATTGCATACGTTAAGCTTCCAATTGCTGATGCATATGGAAATTTAGACATATAATCCACGTCTTCTTGGGTCTTTGGGCACATTTCCTTACTAAGTTTGAAATGGCTAGCAAAAGGTGTACTAACTGGTTTTGCATTGTGCATGTTAAATCTTTTCAACACCTTTTGTATGTACTCATTCTGAGACAATGTTAATTTATGATTTTTCCTGTCTCTAGTATTCTCATACCAAGGATTTGTTTTGCAGCTCCCAAATCCTTCATTGCAAATGAATTTGCCAATTTTCTTTTGAGCACATTTATTTCCTGCATGTTAGATCCTGCAACAAGCATGTCATCTACATACAATGACAATATAATATAGCTGCCATCATTTTTCTTTTTCAGATAAACACAATGATCAGAGTGACATCTAGTATAACCTTGTTCAGACATAAACTTATCAAATTTTAGATACCACTGCCTTGGAGCCTGTTTTAAGCCATACAAGCTCTTCTTCAACTGCACACTAGTTTCTCCTTCCCTTTCACTTCATATCCTTGTGGTTGTTGCATATATATCTCTTCCTCCAAATCCCCATGGAGAAAGGCTACCTTTACATCTAACTGCTCAAGATGAAAATCTTCAACTACTACTAGACTTAAAATAGTTCT
>APFE030970273.1:79978-100571 GCA_000404065.3 Pinus taeda
ACCATTTTCCGCCATTGCTCCCACTCGAACTAGGAACCCTTCTTTCCTGCGAGTTTATCAGCCAAATAGACCTTCGGCTCTGATACCAGTTGTTAGAAAATTATATGTTACAGAGCAATGGAACAGATGAAATAATGTAGAAATATAAACACAGAAAACGCACAAAACAAGAGAGACACAGATATACGTGGTTCACCCAGTTTGGGCTACGTCCACCCCGAACAGCCAGTCCTTCCTTTCTATTATCCAGCAAAATGAAGAGACACAACCTACAGCAAATCCACTGTAATATCCTCTGTCTTCTCTCACAGTCTCACCTCTCTGTTTCTTGCTCACACCGAATACACATCTATCTCATAGCCTCAAATACAATGCCCTCATAGAAAGAGAGGGGTTGTCTTCTAGGGCAAAAAACCCTAAACTAAACATAAGTTGTAACGTTAGATCATCTGCCTAATGAATGGCCCTGATTGACTAGAAATTACTATACTTTTACAAGGCAATTTTACAGCTGTTTTTAGCTTCGGGGGCGCTGCCCCCGAAAACCCCGCTGGACCCCCCTGCAGCGAATATTTTACGGGCGGCGTTGCCGCCCCCATTTTGAACTGGGGTCCAATGTGGCGGTACTTTTGAATATAGAAGATAATCAGGCTCCACACCCAACATGCTAGAGTGACTTGGCCATTTTGAAGATGGAGCACAAACAATCTATCCAACTCATGATGGTACTGGACTCTCTCTACCATTTCACAGAACTGATAACAAGCTTGGTGTTGGAAGCATGTGACAGTAAGAGGATAGGCCTGCAACTCGACAAGTGAAGTAGGCTCCTCTCATATATGTTTACCACCCTTGTGAGGTCTCCTTGACGCATGCATTTCTCTAGAAGAATCACTGAGTGTCTCCTCATCTCGGTCATAGGAAGGATCTGACTCCATGTTTGCCAATGTTTGAGTTTTTTAAGATGAGTATGAAGAGATTTATGGTGTCTTTAGGTTTTTGTCACCAAGGATAAGAATTTAAGAGGGACTGTGGAGGGAATATGTATGAGGGGTTTTGGGAATGTTTCTGATAATTTTTTGGGGAATAGGGGGTTTAGGGAATAGTATTAAGGCTCTTGGGACAACAATTTGAGTTTGGGAATTTTTAACTAGGATTTGGGATAGTGGGAGTTAGGGATTTGGGATTAATAATTTAGGGATATGGGGTTTTGAGAATGGGTTGATGAAAATGTAATGAGAAGGAGAAAATGCATGAGGGAATGAAGGAGTGAGGGAGTGAGATATAGCTAGGAGTGGAATTGGCAGCAAAAAAAACACAATTTGTAAACCGTAAGCAATTGTTTTTGACCAAAATTGCAAGGAGGTAGGGTTTCAATTTTTCCTCATTAAATCACCATAAACATCAAGAGAATCTCATTCACTGATCATGGAGGAATGTTTGACTTATTTGAACACCTAAGGATGGAGCAAATTTTTCCATTTGGGAGAGTTTGTGGGTGAAATCGGCTTCCAAATCCTATGCGTTGTTCCACAAACCTAGTGCACCATGCCACTTCAATGCGCCATGCCTATGTAGTTTTTACACTGAAGAGTGCGGCCCAATGTGCGACACCAAATGGATGTGCCGCGCCCACGACCCAATGCACTGCACCTCTAAAATATGCCCAAATTGTTGTAGTTTTTCCTCCTTTGCAATTCTTGACCTTTCTCTTGTTCACTCCTCCTTTAGACAAATGAGCTCTTTGAACATGAAAAATGGTTTATATACAAAGGATTTTAATTTTTCACTTATCAAAAACCCACTTTGTAATGTTTACCTTTGACTTGCTTTTAAAACTTTGTTTTTGGGCAGTTTGCTTTATTTTTGCCTTTGATGAATTGAATGCTTTGATTTTTTGTTTTCCTTGTAGGTGATGGAGTTTCTTAAGCTTGGCAAGGTGACCAGGGTTTCCACTGAAGTTAATACATATGGAAAAACAGAAATTACATCAGATTTATACATAAAAACATAAAAAAAAACTCTATTTTTCCTCAAAACAAGGTTTTGAGGAAAAATCAATCACTGAGCATGTGATTATGGAAATTATTGTTACTAGAATTTTATTTGACCTCCTCATGCACTTGATGACCATTATTGAGCATTTTGAATACCTTTTTGATAAAACCCTAGACCTAATGAGACCGAAAACCCTAAAAAAAACTTTTGTAGATTTAAAGACAAAAAATGACTGCAGATGATCTAGATGAATGAAAATTGGCCAGCAGGTAAAGGACATGAGGGAAAATGTATAATAAGCCACTACCATCAGATTATCCATGATCCTAATGGAATGCAGCTGACCCAGTGAGACACCTAACATACAATGCAACAAGAGAATTTCATCACTGACAGAGGGATGAAGATACCGACACTAACATTGGCTGCAATGGGGATGGTAGCTCCTTGGAGGTTCCAAGAACTACAGATATCTGGGAAAGAAAGCAGTGCCATCACCCATTGGGCTATGGAGCCAGTACTTCGACAAACCAAAACCAAACTATTGAATCAATTTCAGGACTGAAATCTGACTCAAAACTGACTCAATTTCAAGACTATAATTGACTGAAAGACCTGACTCAAACAATCCAAACCCAAAACTAAAATCAAACCTCAGTTTTATGGCCTTCACCTCGGGCCCCAAATTAAATGAATGATGACAATACACACTTGCAATGAAATAAAACAAACTTGTATGTACAATGATACATATGACAGCATAAAACACTTCAAAAATAGTACCGTTTGAGTAGCCGACCATTGACCAGCCCACCTGGATAGTCTTCTCCATTCATTTCTTTCAAAAGGAAAGAATTTTGGCCTCGATATGCAGCAATCCTAAAAGGTCCTTTCCAAAGATTCTCAAACTTGCCATGCTTACCTTTATCTTCGTTTCTCATGTGCCATTTCAACACTATGTCTTGTATTTGAAACTTGTTCGCCTTTGCCTTTCGATCATATATCTTCTTGATTCTCTCTTGCAGCTTGAAAGTGTTTTGAAAAACCTCCTCTCTAGTTTGCTGCAAATGAATCATTTGATTGATTCTTCGCTGCAAATGATCATCTTTGCTGCCCACTTCTTGTAGGAGTTTAACCACCGGGACTGTGAGAGAGGTCGAGAACACTGTGTCAACACCATATACAAGCTTGAAAGGGGACATGCATATGGATTTATTATGTATTACTCTGTCTACCCAAAGTGCATTAACAAGCTTTTTGTGCCAACCTTTCTTGTTCATTTCCAGGATCCTTTTGATAATATTGACCAAGGATTTATTTGAGGATTCCGCCAATCCATTACCTTGTGGGTAATATGCAGTTCAGTGCCCCAAAGTAATTTGATATTTATTAAAAAAGTCAATCATTCTTTTATATTTAAAAGATGTTGCATTATCAGTGACTAGCTTATTTGGACAACCAAAATGAGACAAAATATTGTTTTCAAGAAATGAAATGATTACCGAATCAATGGCTTTCTTAGTAGGAATCACCTCAATCCATTTAGCAAAATAGTCAGTCGCTATGAGGATCCATTTGTGGTACGCTGAAGAAGTAAGATGGATCTCGCCAATGAAGTCCAAACCCCTACTGAAACAGAGCACTTACTTCAATGGGCTTGAGCGGTAAAGGCTACAATTTTCTCCTACCTTGAAAAATCTGACATTCGTGGCAGCTTGCAATAGTTTTGTATACATCCGCAAAGAGAGTTGGCCAATAATAACCCGCTCTCAAAATTTTGTTGGGTGTGGTATTCCAGAAAAGATGACCTCCACAATCTCCTATGTGAAAGTCTTCCATAACCTGTTTTTCCTCTTCTTCAACCAAACAATTGAGCAAGACACCACTAAGATCTTTCCAATAGAGTGCATTATTCATGATACAAAACTTGGCAGCCTTCAATTTTAGAGTCCTACTTTTGTTCTTAGCCATTCCAAGTGGTGATGATAGATTTTGGAGCACATCAATAATGTCTGAATACCAAGGAGAAAGAAGAAACATTTCTGATACCTGAGTGGGTGAACCTTCTTCATCTTCCTCAAACATAGTAGTAATGAGATTAATGTCCAAGGCATGCAAATTTGACTCAGCCATTAGTTTGGGTAGCCCCTGTCCTTTAATGAGCTTTGTTGGTTTGATCTCCATGTCATATTCCAACAAAGAAGTAATCCATTTGCCTCGCCTCCCTTCTGGATTTGTTTGCACTAAGACATCTTTAACAACAGCATTCGGGACATAAGCAAGGATGTGAGAATACAGAATATAGACTTGAAAATATTTCAATGCCTTTACCAAAGCAAGAGCTTTCTTTTCAATAATATTATACTTTAAAGTTGCATCCCTTATTGTTCTGTTGAAAAATGCAATTGGTTTCTCCAGTTGGTCTTTTTTCTTCATCAAGACCGCTGCCATAGTATGATCCGAGGCAAATGAAAACAAAATGAAATCTTCAGTATAATACGATTTGATCAAAAATGGAGCTTAAGAAAGGGACAATTTCACCAAATTGAAGGTCTTAATTGCTTCCTCAGTCCACCTCACTACACTATTTTTCTTGAGCATGTTTGTGATTTCCCTTAAATGTTCTGCAAGATTGGGCACAAAGCGACGTAAGAAATTCATCTTTCCATTGAATGATTGGATCTCCTTTTTACTTCATGGAAAATCAATCTTCTAAATGGCTTCCACTCAAGCTAGATCAATGCGGATTCCCTCCTTTGATATAATATGACCGAGAAGCTTGACTTCATCCATACCAAACTGACTCTTCTTTGGATTGAGAGATATACCATACTTTCTACACTGTTGAAATACAATCTTCAAATGATAAAGGTGCTCTTCATCTGAATTAGAGAAAACTATCAAATCATTAAGATAAACAACTAAAAAGACATATTTTTCATTAGCAAAAGCCATATCCATTACCCGCTGAAAGGTCGCACCAGCATTCTTCAATCCGAAAGGTATATTAGCATAATGAAAAGTTCCCCACGGAGTGGTGAACATTGTTTTATCCATGTCATCCTCATGGACCAGAATTTGGTTATAACTCAAATATCCATCAAATAGCAACATGTGGGATGCTCCAACTACTCTTTGAAGTATGTGATCCATCTTGGGCAATGGATAGTTATCTTTCAAAGATACTTTATTCAGATTTTTGAAATCAATACATAACCGAATATCACTTGTTTTCTTGTGCATGGGCACCAAATTATAAATCCAATATGAAAATCTTATGGGGACAATTATGCCAGCTTTGTACAACCAATTCACTTCCTTCTCTATTGAGCACAACAACTTTGGCTTTATTCTTCTTAGCTTTTCACGAAAATTCTTTTGATTTGGCTTGATCGGGATAATATGCTGAATTATGCTTGTGTCATATGCCTTCAAATCTAAATAATCCCATGCAAATACATCAGTAAATGAAGATAATAAACTGATATACTTTGATTTTACTTGTGGAGGCAACGCCTTCGGTAACTTCACCATTCTAGGATTTTCTGCTGATCTAATCTTCACATCCTCAACTCCTTTCTCATTTGGCAGCGAGCTCGATTTTTGGGCTACATCATCTTGATCAAACAGCTCCTCTAAAGATATTAGACCTTTAGGAATGACATTGTCCTTCAGCTACAAAACTTCCATCTGATTGACTTCTATATCCGCCTCCCATCATCATGCTCCCCATCGATAGAAGTGTCTTTAAATTTACCTTCATTTTGTAGAAATTCATTGATCTCTTTATCATCTTGAAACACTTGCCAATACCTTTGATTATCAAGGACAGTAGGGCGATGTTTCACATGAATTTCAAACTTATTGTTTGAATTCATCGGAATTTTCAAATTACTTGTTGTTGTTGGAAGTGAATCTGCAATGACATTCTGAACATGAGGGACACATGTCAAAGAGTAATCTGAAAACAACCTCAAGATATCTAATACCACGTTGCGGTAGGCCCACATTCGAGGATGCTTAGCTTGGTATTCCCCTTTCACTTGCTTGATAACTAACTCGGAGTCGCCATATACTGAAATCCTTTTAGCTTTTAACTTTCTAAGAATTTTCAAACCAACAATTAAAGCCTCATATTCAACCTCATTATTTGAACAGTCAAAAGCCAACTTATACGAACAGACACTTACATTACTTGGCACTTTGTTTCGGGCGAAAACAGGGTTTTGTATCCAAATGCCAATTCCAACACCTTCCCTTCCTATTGTGCCATCAAAATCCATGCTCCACAAACTAACTTCGTCCTCTTCAAAATGTTGAAATTCTGTTTGCTCTTTTACTTTTCCTTGTTTTCCATCAATATTTTGTTGTTTTCGGAAGGCTGATTGCTCAGCGATACTATCAAGTCTTTGTTTTTCTTGCTTTAAGACCTCTCTAAAATTTTATGTGATCTCTGGAATGTCTTCTACTTCAACTACTTGGCTATTTACATCATTAAAACTATTGGAATATAAAACAAATGATTCTAAATCAGTATGTACATAGTTGATTGGATGATTTACTAGTTTCTCCTTGCTAGTGATCATGTACTTCATCTTTTGCTCCTAGTATACTTTCCTCATCTAACTGAACACAGGAATAGTAGCATAGGAGAAATCAAGCTACAAAGTCCCTTTAAGTTTTTCTCCCCAAGATCTGGAAAGAAGTATGCCAAATCTAGGAGGAATATCTGCCACAACCACATCCATCAAAACATTTTTCACTGAAACCTGATCCAAACTGACCACCAAATCTTTAATAATACCAATGCATCTTACTCTACCAGAATCGAAGGAGTAAAGGTCATGATACTTTCTAGTGATATCCAATCTCAATTTCTCCATGATTGCCTTAGGCATGAGATTATGACAGGCTCCAGAATCAAACATAGTATTGTGTGACACATAGTCATGCACCCTAAGGCTGATGTAAAAAGGAACTACATCACTATCTTGAGACTGACCTTCCAATGCTGGACCAAATATCAACTCAGGTTGATCATCCTCCGCATTTACCATATCAGATAATGGATCTAGATTCAAAATCTTAGACACCTGACCTTTATAGCTATTGTTTTTCATCAACTCAGTCAAAGGAATAGATACTTTTAACTTAGAAATTTCATTTTCCAAGTTAAAAAATGAAGCTTTATCTACCTCTTTAGTTGAAACGTCCTTCTTTTTAGTTTTCTCCTTTGATATACTTGGCTGATTGGATCTTTCATTTTCTGATAGTGTTTTGCTGGTGGTAGGATCAGCTGTCTCTTTTCCCTTTTTTTACACAATAGGAGGATCATTCTTTGGTGGTGTCATCTCCTTCCTTTTTTGAATTGGATTTATGTGTACATCTCTAATACTGAGTGAATATTGTTGCTGCTAGGCTGTCAAAGCATTCATGTACCCTCTTTGATATTCATCAGACTCTTCTTCAATAATTGTTTCATTTGCCAAGATGAAATTTTCATCCCTTTGTATAGTTGAGTTCTCAGAATACTCCTCGTCTTCAGTGATAAAAATTGGCATATCATCAGGTGTAAAGAAATGATTCTCCTCTCCAATTACATTCTCCTCATCATCTAATTCCGAACGATGCACAAAATTCTGCTATAAGGGTGTCTTCACCTATTGTTGTGCTACTTGGTCTTGTGCTCGTTACTCTCTTTGCTTCATTCTAAATTGTGGTTGCTGCTGACCACAGAAGTTGGGATTTATGACTTGTGCTTCAGGCTTATCAATTGTTAATCTATCAAACATCTTCTTCATCTTATGGAGCACTTGATCTAAAGTGGAAACCTCTTGCTTCATTGTTACCTTCTTTTCAGCATTTGTTCTAGCTCTCTTGGCAAGCAGATTTGCTTCAACGTTGACTGCATTTTTCTGCATGTCTTCCAAAGTGGCCAGATCTCTTTCTGTTAGTTGATAGGCCATATCAGGATCGAAACCACGCATAAACTTAATCAAAGCTAGCCCCATTGGTGGCTTTATATCAGCAGGAATTGCATTGTAAACAGAATTGAATCTAATACAATAATCTTGAATAGACTCACCAACATTCCTCTTAATGTTCTCATATTCGGAAAGGATTTGAGGAGAATTTTTCTTCACTTCCTAGAGATCCAAGAATTGTCTCTGAAGATTGAGCAATGTAGTGATGCTTTTAGCTGGCAAAGCTCTGAACCACTTCCTCACTTCACCTCCAAAAGTTTGCAAAAATAGTCTCATTGTCACATTTTCCGCATCAATCTCATGAAGGTCAAAGAAATCTGCCATCCTATCCACATGTTGCTGCACTTTAATACCTTGAGGAGTGCCATCAAACAAGAGAATTTTGCTTTGATAAATGGCAGGCATGTCATCCAAATTTTGAGGCAACACAAGGGGTGCAAATCGGGCAACCATTTCTCTAGGTGGATTTACAACAGGTCTTGGGGATGTAGGATGAGTTGGAGCAGCTGATGTATGAGGTGTATGAGGTGTGGATGGAGGTGAAGAAATGTTTTATGTTTGAGGGGTAGAAGGAGTGGATGGAGGTGACAACACTGCTGATTTTTTATTAGAGATGGAAGGCTGCACGTGAATGGTGGGAATGAAAGGATTTTCGGTAGGAATTTTGAACTAGATGCAATAGCGAATGACCCAAGAGTTGCAGATGTAGACTCTAAGAATTCGAGAATGTTTGTAGCCACAATGGAGGTTTGAAATTTCAAGATATAATCATCAATTTATTGGCTTTTTCAGTTTCAAGATCTTTGACAAACTTTGGATTTAGGACAGTAGAACCAACAACACTTTCAGACTTAGTCTCAAACAATGACAGATCAAAATGTTCATAAAACTCAAGATCTTCAAGATATTCGAAAACAATCGGGAATGAATGAGAACTAAACACAGGAATCACAAAACTTTCTCGGTGAATGATTCTCAGAATAAGATTGGGATTTTCGTACACGGGGGGTGGATCAGGATCAGGATTTGCTCTGGTATATCTTCTGGAATCCAGTGTGTTATTACTTCCAAGAAATCAAATGGACATTATCAACTTTTTCAGCCTATCAAATTCTAAACTCATCATCCAAAAGTTTAGGATTATCAGATGTATTGGGGCAATTTGCAAGTCAGATATTCCATTTATAAGACTAGACTAGAGATTGACTGAAGTAACTTTTATCTACTTTCACTAATGCAATGCAAGAGTGTTTCGAAGGCTACCTAACATAACTTCAGGCTCTGTCTATAGTTTATAAAATGAAGAATAGTAACAAACAAACATTTTCTTCCCCAGTATGGTCGCCACTATGTTAGTGCCTAAATCTACCTCAGGCTGAGAAAGGTAGGATCTACGATAACATCAAACCACGCTTAACCTAGTAGCTAGCCCTACCAGGTCGGGAGAGGGCTCTTTCCTTGTCAATCTCAGCAAAATATGATCAACGAGGCTTCATATGACTGATGTGAAGACTGATTTTAGGCTAGGTATGTATGCAGTAGAGTTTGATTGAATTTGATAATGTTTTGTTGGCTCAAATGTGAAAGGCAGATTTAGGCCAGGGGAATGAGGCTCAGCTTTGCAAAGATCTCTATGAGGCAAGGTAGGCAAATGGATTGGTACTTCAAATTATATGAGATGGAGAACTTTTAGACAGATGAGGAGTTGAAGAGGGCAAAAAATTCTCAGGGATCCTCTTCAAACAACTGAAAACATAAATAACTAAACAAATCTTAGGTAGACCATTGCAATTTCAATAGATTGTACCTTTATCCTTGTTTGATTTAGTTAAGATGAAGCAAAGAGAGATGATGACATAAATAAAACACATGTAAACTTACAATTATAGAAGGAAACACAATACCAAATCAAGATGCCACAAGAATCCCATAAAGTGTTGCAAACCCTGGTCTATTCCTTAGCCAAACTACTGAAATGAGTATACAATGAAGCTCCCAGCTTTCCCAAAAGTCCAACCTTTGCTAATGACTAAAAAATTACAAGATATAGGCAACAAAAAAATCATCCCAACCTCTAGGGGTTGAGCTCATAATTTTAGGAGTTGTTCCAACAAATTCTAAACTGAGAACTAAAAAGTAGGTAGTGGAACATCTTGCCTCTAGAAACTAGGGAACTTATTCATTTAGTTGCAAACTACCTTTTCATGGATGAATGTACCTCTATGAGTGAAAATCTAGCATAATTACATCAAAATCGATCAATTCACATTAAGTTACATCAAGATTTTGACAATTAGAAGGAGAAAATTCAAACTGTGAAAAAACTAAGTGAAAAACATAGTTTTTTGGCCAAAATGAGAAAAATTCCTCCTATGCACCGTGTTGATTTCCCTATGTGTAGCACCTTTTGGAAGCTACTTTTGGAGGCCTCCTCGGTGTCCCCATTTGCTCCAAGTGGGCTTGTTAGAAAGGTCTACCTATCTACTTTCTAGAACAAGTGGAATTTAAGAATTTGGCCTCCATTTGCCCCTCTAAAACTGAGTTCTCCCAACACTGCTTCTTGTGTGTCCAAAAAGGGGCAGAAAGGTCATTTTTGAGGTGTTTTTGACCTTTTTGGAAGCTCACAACTTGTCCAAAATTCTTGCAATTTGTGGGCATGCATATTTTTCAAATCAAAAAATGTTGAGTTTTCCTCAAAAGGAGGTCCCCATCAAAAGCGTGCGCTAGGTGGCACAGCGCATCGGGTAGAGAAACTTGTGTTTTAGGCCAAAAATTTCAAAATTGCAAAAACTATCCCAAATTTCTTGAAATTTGGGCTGAGTGTCCTTCATTAATTGTTGTGTTGGGCGAAGGAAGCCTGAGCCAATATCTGAAGTTTATCTTGTTCTTTTCACTTCCTCATGGTTTCCTCAACTTGGCTTTCAAGTTCTTGATTCTTGTTTTTCACACGTTATTTCTCGCCCAAGTAGTTGTAGGCCATGTGCCTCAACATAGTTTTCTCTCTGTTGGCCTTCTCAAGCAACTTTTCCAAGTGGATATTTGCCCTCTCAAGCCAAGACTCATGATCAATATTGATTTCTTGTTCAAGTGGTGTGAGCTTGACTTTCCTCCTCTTGGCAACTTGCTGATTTTCTCTATGTTTTGTAGCTCCATAATGGTTTGCTAATTCCCTAGCTGTTTGTTTCTTTGCTCCGGATATTTGATTATCCACTTGGCTCTCTCTAGGTTGACATAAAAATCATTAATGTCCGCTTGTTGCTCCTGAATGATCTCTTTATGCTTTGAGCTTTGTGAGCCCAAATCAGTGGCATCATCCTGAATAAGAATGAAATCTGTCTCCTGCCCTCCTGAAGGCCCCTCATCATGTAATAACCGATTGCCCTTGTCCTATACCTACTCTGTTGATGGAGGAATTGATACCCCTTCCACCGCGGGTGGAGATAGTACTCGCTTTGCTGCCGCAAACAACCTTCTAGTCCCCTTTTGGTAGGTGACAAACACTGGAACACTAGTGGTTTTTGTCTCATGAATCTCCTACTAATGTGAAGGCCCTCCTACCTCATGAAAAATTGTTGGGGGTACTTGAGGACCTGTGAAGACCTCATGTGAAATGAAATCCTCCCATGAGATGTTTTGTAAACCAAGCTGATGCAAGACCACAATTTTGATTAGTGCAAAATGATATATACTGTTATACTACTGCTGAGGAGGCTTCCTCTGCACTGAGGTGGTCATCTTCTCAATGTTCTGGCAAATAAAATAGGGGAGATTCATCATTCTCGCCCTAGTAAAGTGCATCAACAATATGTTGTGATAGTCATACAGGTGAGAAAACCAACCCTCACAGCTGAAATATTTAATTATGAGTTTCATCAAGGGAGCATATGTGTCTTTTAGATACCGGAAGGGAAAGACTCTATTGAGATGTCTCTGATAACTAGCCTTGATATAAGGCTCATAATGCTCTCTATCAATTTGCTGCCTTTTATTCCATTACTCACTGACATTTGTAATGCCAATTGCTAGAGAAATAGTCTTCGGTGTTAAGGTGAATGTCACACTTGCTAGAGTGACTTGGCCATTTTGAAGATGGAGCACAAACACTCTAGCCAACTCATGATGGTACTGGACTCTCTCTAACATCTCACAGAACTGTAACAAGCTTGGTGTTGAAAGCATGTGACAGCAAGAGGGCAAGTCTGCAGCTCAACAAGTGAAGTAGGCTCCTCTTGTATATGTTTAACACCCTTGTGAGGTCTCCTCGATGCATGCATTTCTCTAGAAGAATCATTGAGTGTCTCCTCATCTCGTTCATAGGAAGGATCTGACTCCATGTTTGCCAATGCTTGAATTTTTTAAGATGAGTATGAAGAGATTTATGGTGTCTTTAGGTTTTTGCTGCCAAGGATAAGAATGTATGAGGGACTGTGGAGGGAATATGTATGAGGGGTTTTGGGAATGTTGTTGACAATTGTTTTGGTAATAGGGGGTTTAGGGAATAGTATTTCAGCTCTTGGGACAACAATTAGGGTTTGGGAATTTTTAACTAGGGTTTGGGATAGTGGGAGTTAGGGATTTGGGATTAATTATTTAGGGATATGGGGTTTTGGGAATGGGTTGATGAAAATGTAATGAGAAGAAGAAAATGAATGAGGGAATGAAAGAGTGAGGGAGTGAGAGATAGCGAGGAGTGGAATTGGCGGAAAAAAAAAAAAAAAAAAAAAAAAAAAATAAATAATAAATAAATAAATAAAATAAATAAATAAATAAATAATATAAATAAATAAATGCAATTTGTAAACCCTAAGCAATTGTTTTTGACCAAAATTGCAAGGAGGTAGGGTTTCAAGTTTTCCTCATTAAATCACCATAAACATCAAGAGAAACTCATTCAATAATCATGAAGGAATGTTTGACATATTTGAACACCTGAGGATTGAGAAAATTTTGCAATTTGGGAGATTTTGTGGGTGAAATCGGCTTCCAAACCCTGTGTGTTGTGCCACAAACCCAGTGTGCCGCGCCACTTCAATGCACCACGCCTGTGTAGTTTTTACACTGAAGAGTGCGGCCCAATGCGCTATTCCAGATGGATGCGCCGCGCCGACGACCTAATGCACCGCGCCTCTGAAATATGCCCAAATTGCTATAGTTTTTCCTCCTTTGTGATTTTTTATCTTTCTCTTGTTCACTCCTTATCCTTGGATGCAAATGAGCTCTTTGAACATGACAAATGGTTTATATACAAAGGATTTTAATTTTTCACTTATGAAAAACCCACTTTGTAATGTTTGCCTTTGACTTGCTTTTAAAACTCTGTTTTTGGGTAGTTTGCTTTATTTTTGCCTTTAATGAACTGAATGCTTTGATTCTTTGTTTGCCTTGTAGGTGATGGAGTTGCTGAAGCTTGGCAAGGTGACCAGGTTTTCCACTAAAGTTAATACATATGGAAAAAATGCAATTACATCAGCTTTATACATAAAAACATAAAAAAAACTCTGAAAAATCAATCACTGAGCATGTGATTATGGAAATTATTGTTATTGGAACTTTATTTGACATCCTCATGCACCTGCTGACCATTATTGAGCATTTTGAAGACCTTTTTGATGAAACCCTAGACCTAATGAGACCGAAAACCCTAAAAATGACTTTTGCAGATTTAAAGACAAACAATGACTGCATATGATCTAGATTAATGAAAATGGGCCAGCAGGTAAAGGACATAAGGGAAAATGTATAATAAGCCACTATTGTCAGATGATCCATGATCCTAATGGAATGCGCTAACCGAGTGAGACACCTAACATGCAATGCAACAAGATAATTTGATCATTGACGGAGGGATGAAGATATCGACACTAACACTTGACACACCCAAAACTTGCTAACACTCCCTATCATACACTATTATTCATTCATTTCCATGTAATTGAAACTAGTCCTTCCTTTTGTTTCCCTAACACTACCTAACATACATTGTCAATGCCTCCTTAGCACACCCAGAACTTGCTAACACTCCCTATCATACACTCTTATTCATTCATTTACATGCAATTGAAACTAGTCCTCCCTTGTGTTTCCCTCGCACTCCCTAGAATGCGTTAGTGCCACACCTTAGCACCTGACACCTCCTGGCATGCCTTAGCACCTGGCATGTCTTGGAATGACTAACATGCCTTGGAACTTTCTAGCATGTGTTATCACTTCCTGGCATTCCTTGCACACCTTGGCACTCCCTAGTTTTCATGCCCTCATAGATAGCCTTACTTTTTCTGTGACTTTGAAACCCAACCAAGTCATTGAAAAAATCGTGTTGTCCCTAGGCAAAAGTCTCCCTTTGTCTAAAATTGCTTTTTCCATCCCCTTATCATAATTGTAGGCTTACCTATTGCAAGTCCTATTATGAAATTATCCTAATACACTTCATCCTTGGGACACTTGAAAGACACTCTTATTCATTTGTTTCCATACACTTTTCCCTAGTTCTACTTTATGATTCCCTCACACTCCCCAAGACTCCTCGACATGCATTGACATTGTCTAGAATCTACCACCTAGGCATCAATAATATTTTCTAATGAAAGAATCAAAGCATCTTGCAACACATCACCTATTAGATTCGCTTCATGATTAGTTTCTCGCTGTGTGTCTCCTTCTTTTCCCTTCCGAGACTTGCAGTCTTTCTTCAGGTGTCATTTCTTCCCTCATTTCCAACACACTATCCCCGATCTATACTTAGATATACCTTTTCTTCACTTACTATGACATATTGGGCTCTTTTGTCTTTCCATTTTTCTTCCCCTAGTCTCTGCAGTCAAAGCATTACTTGATGTCTCCCTAGAGCTTTTCCATCGCATTTCCTTGCTAAGGATTGCACCGACAACATCATCAAACTTTAAAGTACTAGATCTAGAGATAGAGTTACTAATGGCCATAACTAAACCATTCCAACTTTCTGGCAATGAACATAGAGATAACAGAGCCCTAACTTATCATCAAAATTTACCCCTACAGAACTTAACTGACTTGTAACTGTATTAAAATCATTTAAATAGTCTGCAACAGATCCACCTTCTAACATCTTCATATTAAATAAATGCTTCATAAGAAATACCTTATTTGAGGCTGAGGTTTTTTCATATAGTTTGGCTAATGCTGACATTAAACCCTCTGTTGTCATTTCCTTTGAAATATTAAATGCTACAAACACCACTAGGCAGAGCCATAATGTTCCAAGTTCTTTTCTGTCGAGAATATCCCATTCGGTGTTTATCATACTCATCAGCTTATTTGTCTTTCCGCTCAACGGTAGGTACAGATCTCTCTGATACAGATAATCTTCCATTTGCATCTTCCACAGTTGGTAGTTTTGGCCGTTGAATTTTTTGACCCTAAACCTACCATCTTCTGCAATTTCTCCCACTCAAGCTAGGAACCCTTCTCTCCTGTGAGTTTATCAGCCAAATAGACCTTCGGCTTTGATACCAGTTGTTAGAAAATTATATATTATAGAGAAATGGAACACATAAAATATTGCATAAATATAAACACAGAAAACGCATAAAACAAGAGAGACACAAATATACGTGGTTCACCTAGTTTGCGCTACATCCACAGAGAAACAATCAGTCCTTCTTTCATTATATTATCCAACAAACTTAAGAGATACAACCTACAACAGATACGCTGTAACTCCCTCTTCTCTCTCAATCTCCTCTCTCTTCCTCACTCAAAATATAGATCGGATATACGCAATTCAATTCCCTCATATATAGTGAGGGGTTTCTTTCTAGGGAAAAAAACCCTAAATTAAATATAAATTCTACCGTCAGATCATCCGCCTAATGAACGACCCAGATTGACTAGAAATTACCAGACTTTTACAAGGCAATTTTACATCTATTTTTAGCTTCAGGGGCACTGCCTCCGAGCCCCCGCCGGGGGACCATTGGCTCCTAGACCCCCTAACCGGGGGGGATCATCCCCCCTGAACCCCCATGGGGGGGACAAGCCCCCCGTGCACGCTCCCCCCCCGCCACATGGAGGGGTGTACAATCTTCCTGGCGTATACATCTAGCTAAGACCTTTTAATATAGAAGATAATCAGGCTCCACACCCAAGACTCATCGACATGAGGGAGTTTACAATTTGTATATATTTGTCTTAGTCCCATGGTGAATATATTAGTGTGAGGATCCACTGTTTCATGATCCATATGTTGGATGCGTTGCTAAGCTTGAGCTTTATACAAAAATCTCTTTAGATATCTATAACATCTCAGAAATTTATTTGAACAATTATTGTCTTGCAACAATGTTTATTCATGATAAATTGCTTGGTAATGTACACATGCATAGAAGAGTGTGACTGATGGCATGGATACTCGGCCTTTCGGGTCGAAATGGCCACCTCTAAAGATAACATTTGGAATATCCTTTGAGCCTTTCTTTGAGATGGCATCCAAGAAGTTGGAGTGAAGACATCAAGGAACTCTATATTTTGACATATTCCAGCTGAATCGCCAAACATGCAAGAGAAACTAAAACCAGGGGTTATATAAGGAATAGCCCCAGTGTATGGGAAATCGAGGCTTTTAGAGGAATATTTCTGCATTTAATAATTTGATGAGGATGAATATTTATGTTACACTATGTGTTGTTATTGATATGTTTGGACGTTTTGGATGAACACTTGTCCCATCTTGAAGAACATCTAGACATGTTCGAGTCCAAGACAGATTTAAAGAGATCATTTATCAAATTAGTTGTCCAACTATGAAAGACAATCAAGTTTTGGAAGAGATACATTGTAGTGCTATCAAAGCAGATTGTGGACCATGTTAGAAAATGGATCAAAAAGGTTTTCAGAATGTCTGCTAAAATTTGACATTTAGCATTGTCTTAGCATTTTCTTATCAACTTTCATGGAGGAAAAAAATGATAGGAGAAATTTGCATAATAATGGTAGCCACTAGAATGAGAAACACAATGAATTATCAAAATGGAATTTGTTGCTATGATGACACATGGGAAGATACTTATTACTCTCAACATGGTTGTACAGGAAAAATAGTTTTTGCCTTTGAGTATACTTGATGTGTCGTAATGTAGCGGTTGTTTCCCTGTTCCAATAAAACAAATATATATCCATCTGAAGGTGAAATAATAACACCAGTATATCTTCAAATGGTATGGGCTATGTGTTATGCTCAACATCTAGGAAATTCTTTATCCGTCATAGTGTGATGAAGCGATGGGTTTGGGGTTCTGTGCCTGTGCTGTCAAAGTATATCAATACAAGTGATGAAAAAACATATGTTCAATTCCTTGGAACATATCTTATTTTCTTTACTTGTCCAGGATAAATCCATGACCATAGTTGAGAAATGTAATCAAAAGAAAATAAATATGTAGTTTATTTAAACAAACGTGGCATGAGCGGAAAACATATGCACCAAATTACAAAATGTGAAAGTCAAAGTTCTGTATAAAAGTTTTAAATTAAAAAAAAATTCAAAAAGTTGCCAGGAAGTTTAATGAATGAAACTTCCCAACACTCATCCAATGGCCATTCGATGAGGGTGGAAGCCATCCATCAATATGAAGAGATCTATAAAAGAAAGTAGGAACTTTGAGGAAGGGATCCTTGATTTTTCATACCCAAATGTTGCCCAATTATTGAGCAAGGGTCTGACGAGTTAGTGAGGGTTTCCCTTTTTTTTTTGTTTCAATCTATTTTCATGCTTAGATTTTTGCTAATATTATGTCATTGGTGGACCTTAATATATGGTGCTGCACCATACTCTGGTTGTTTCCACTGCATGTGGTAGCATCTTCGTTCTCTGTCGGGGGCTTACTGTGGCCTTATTGTGATCCTTTTACCCCATGAGAGGAATCTTGCAGTGTCTGACTCAATGTTTCTTCCTCTTTAACTCTATCTTGGGTACCAAGCTTTCTACCCATCCCTTCTATGACCTGCTTTTGGAGTTGAGAGCAATGAAGAAATTCAACGAAAGTTAGAAGGATGGGCTTGAAATCTATGTTACTAGAAACCAAAAAGGGGAATTGAAATGAGAAACGACAACGAGACAAGAAACGGAGTTTGGATATTTCACATTCAAGAAACAAGGAGAGAGAAAAACAAGACAAATGTGAAACACACAACCAAGAATTTTTTTCACATTCAAGAAATGAGGAGAGAGAAAAAACAAGAAAAATATGAAACATAAAACAAAACATTCATCATTAACATTCTCAAATACTATGGTTCATAGGTAGTTGCTCATAGGCTTTAGCTGCTCACATTGGTCATTCCTTAATACTTATAGTGATAAAAAAATCTTTCATTTCTCACATAAGCCATTCTTGAATACCCATGTTTGATCCTCTAGGCTGGCAAATACAATAGTGAAGAAACACTTGGCACTGAATTCAAGTTTGATTTAGCCTTCACATTTTCTAGATGAGTACATGATCCCACATGCATTGTATATATTCTTGGATGTGACATGAGTGGACCTCAAATTTGGGATATATTGTATCATTTTCCACATAGTTATTGGGTTATTTTTTCATGTTGGGTAACAAGATGGTGAAGATTGAGTTGATCTCCATTGGATATAGAGCCAAAAATAGAGGGTTGTCTCGAACTATTTCCACTTGCAGAACCATAAATACTACAACATGTGTTTGAAGACAAAATCTAAAGAGAAAACTTTCAAAATTTTATCTTTAATCCATTGTAATAGAAAACTAATCTTTATAATAATGAAAATAATATATTTTAAAAGTACAGTTGAATTAGATATTAAATTGCTAGTTTGCGAGGAAAAAAAAATAACTAAATTATTTTACTACTAATTTATAAAAATTATATATAATATCTATACACATTGCTAATTTATAAAAGAGATTTGATCCCTTTAGGGTGTTGGTATATCTGAAATTAAGATGGATCTAGGCTAGTATATATTTTTTACCATAATTATTGTTAAAGTGTATAACAGTTATCTCATATTTGTATTTGCATTGATTAAATGGTTATTATATGTAGTCAAGTTTTATATTAATTATTTTAATGCATCATATATATGGTTTTGTATAGTAAATTTATTTTTATGTTAAATTTTAATAGTTAAATTTAGATATTCTTTCTTGATATTAGTTATTTTTTATTAGTTTTCATTTGATTTTGTTGGATCCATTAAAATTTGTTATCTGAGTCAATGTTTCCAATTAACAAGTGTGGTTGATCAATATAATTAAGTGAAATAAATAATTAGATTGTGATTTCTTTTAAGTTTCTACTTAGTTAAATATTATATATAAATATCACTTGTGGTTACAACATACCAAACCATTGATTTTTAGTTGTTAAATATGATTATGTTAAAATAAATTTAAAAAAAATGTTATCACCCTTACCAAACCATTCTTTTTTAGTCCCTAGATTTGTTTATGTTAAAATAACTTTTGAAAAAATGTTATGGCATATAGTTTTGTTATATTCCATGGCTTTGTACTTTATATTCATTTAATTTGCTAGTTTTTGCACATGGTTTTGTTAGATTCCATGGTTCTCTATTTAATATTTATTTAATTTATTACTTTTTTCTCATCAATTTTCTTTCATAAATTAAAATAAGTCAGAGAGACCTTGAAGTCTTGAAAAGAAATGTCATAAGCTAGGTATTTTATTCTAGGCCCTTCTTAATATATTTTTGGTTGTTAGATTTTTGTGCCAAGAGGCCCGTCCACCTGGGGAATATGTTATAATATTTGGAATTTTGACTCAATAAAAATAAAATAAAATCAAATGGAATAAAAAAATTAAAAAACATAAAATTCTCTAGTGCATAGTTTTTTCTTGCCCATGGTTTCTTCCCATGGTGCTCCTAACCCATGGTTTTTGTCCATGTTATTTTTCTACAATGTAGCCTATTCAAAGGCTAATAACTAAAGCAACCTAGATCCATTTCACTTAAAGAGGTTTGTAGAGAGAGAGAGAGAGAGAGAGAGAGAGAGAGAGAGAGAGAGAGAGAGAGAGAGATCTTGATGCTCTAGAAAGATTGATGTACGCAATGGAGAGGAGTATTTTCTTGAGTACTCCTATTTGTTTTTTATTTAAAATTTATTAAATGATGAATTTCTATTTCGTATTTTGATTTTTGAGACTTGTTTATTTTTATAAGTTTACAATTATTTCTATCACTATTTTTATGTAAGTATGAAACTTTCCATATTTATCATAGTTGAAATTATGTTTGTATTATAGAAATATTAATCAATAGCTTGTTTCTCTTAAGCTTTATTATTGCAAATTACCTAACATAATCTCTCTTATCACCGATGAAAAAGTATTTATGGGATAAAACTATTAATGGGATGGATAATAGATAATTATTATTTTTTTATATATTAAATTAATGTCTTTGGTTGATGATATTTAATATTATAGATAGTCTAATAGTTGATAAAAGTTTCTATAGGATGGTTTTATCAAAATCCTTTTCCAATCATTTGAAAGGTTGTAAACTAGACCAATGGCAAAAAAAATATTGTGTCCCAATGTTTATATAAAATAATAAATTAACTAAATTATTTAACTAC
>APFE030970278.1:604-27958 GCA_000404065.3 Pinus taeda
TTGGACCCTATATTAGGTTGGGCGAACCTACCTATAGTTTTCGGTCCATGGTTTTGGACGCGATGGTTTTCGGTCCATGGTATTGGATGCTTCGCATGTATAAATATGTATTGTAACATTGAAAGGAACATAATGAAAAATCAAGCTGGTAGTCTCGGTTTTGAGATCCAGTGGGAAATCTCTGTGTATATGTGGTTTATGTGTTATGCTCTCGCATCTTTATTTTTCTTGTGATTTAGAATTCGTTTGCAGGTAATTTCTGTACGGGGTTAAAACCTACAAAAGGAATGACACAAGAATAGTAAACCAACAAACTAGTTCAAAGGAGATTGACTAGAAGTCAAATTGCAAAGGAGAAAGGTAAAACATACTTAAAGTAGTTACACATTAGAAGACAAAGAGCATTAGAGCATGACAAAGAGTATCAGATCAGTCATTTGCCAAGTGGAGATATTCAGTTGAAGGAAGAGTTTGAAGACACTAGTCTACATGTGCCAGGTAATCAAATTGATATCTCCTTAATTATAGGCAGAGTAACTTCACAAAGGCAGACAGAATATTAATGTTTGATCGATGGCCAACATGGTTAAAAGGTAGGATTCCTTTCGAGGAAGATTTGGATCAGTTTGGTTTAAATGTAATAATTAGGTGTTTGAGTCATAGTAGGACTCTAACTCTTAATTTTAATAGGTGTTAGTCCTACTTTTATGAATTTAGTTAGTAGTTAGATTTGGTGTCAGTTGTAAAGTCTAATGGTCTAGCCACTTGGCAGACTTGTTGTAAAGGATAGATGCCTATAAGTAATGTAAAGTTCGATGTACACCGGGTTGGGAATTTTATTAGCAAAAGAAAGATGTGTTATTGTAAGAAACTGCGGTTTTTCAAACTTAATACAGGGATCAGTTTTACTACTCAAGATTCACAAGGGGTTTATGTGGTTGATGTTTTTACGGCCTTATTCAATTACTTATTTGCAGTGGTATGAACTTGCGGTACTTAGAATCCATTGGAAAATGCTCTAACTTCCTTCACATGCTTGTAAACTGTGTTGATTTACTATGTTAGTGTTTTACTTGTAAACATAAACTCCAAGTGCCTTGACTTCCATGTTTTGCTGATCATGATGTTTCGTTGAAGACTACCTTGACTCCATAGCCCAATGAATTATTGCTAATATTTGATTCAACCAGTTATACATTTTGTTTGATTTTATTACTAGAGTTAGCCATCTAATCATTAATAAAATATATTAAACCTATTTAGAGAGCCCTCTCAAGTTGAGGAGGCTAAGCCTCAGCAAAAAGATTGGTTTGAAAGAGTTACTCAGAGTCTACTTGATCAGCAACCTATCAGGGTCAGATTTTGTGATAATAGAAATTTCAGATATTGGGTCCCAATATGTTAGAGATATGATTAGAGGGAGTCGAGCCTTTTGAATGCTCCTAAAATCAGGCCTCAAACAGGTCACGCCGACAGTTTTGTTATAACGTTCCTTCTGGCCACTCTCAGGAGATGAATGTTTTTCCAAAATTAGGGGAAATACCATTGTTATCGTGTTAAAATTTTCAGACATTTATTCACTTTATTTTAAGAGATATGACTAGAGGAACTCGAGCTTTCTGGATACTCCTAGAATTCTGCACCAAATATGATTGTGTTGGTATTTTTGTTATAAATTTTCATCTATGAAATCTCAGAAGTTTAAACTTAAAACATAGTGAGGGAAAATAACACTGATCATATGGTTCAGTTTCCATAACTTGTACTACTACAGTTTAGGATATATGCATTGAATCATTCGCAATCATTTTCTATATTAGTTTGCATGCAAAGTGTTTGATGAAATGCTTTGATGGTTCAATGATTAATTGCATACAAACTGTTTGATAAAATACCCCAATGAGTATGTTGTTTGTGGTTGGGGATACTATTGATGTGTAATAGTATTGTTGTAGTTAATATATGCTTACTTTTTTTTTTTTTTTTTTTTTTTTCAATGGTGGTTCACGGCAGAGCGGCCGCTACATCCACAGGTACGAATCACGGCAGTTCCCCGAAGGGAACTGCTCGTCGGCTTTTTCTATGCTAAGCCTAACCCCAAGGGCGTCGAGGAGATTTGACCCCGTGACCTCCCATTGGCGAGGTACTTAGCGACGGGAACTCGACCATTTGAGCTATCCCTTGGGGCTTAATATATGCTTACTTATATGCAAATAGTTTTCTATATTAGTTTGTATGTAAAGTGTTTGAATAAATGCTTACATGTGAATGTAATAGTATAGTAGTTGTTTGAAGAAAATGTAAAAGTATGGTAATTGTTTGAAGAAAATGTTATTTTTAGATGGGATAGTATTGTGGTATGATAATATGGATGTGTCTGATCTATGCCTATTTGCATGCAAAGAATGGAAGAGTTTCCTGTAGGGAATCTGAAGGGTTGCATGCAATGAATCTGAAAAGTTGCATATAAGGAAATGTAAAAGTGGCATGTTTTTAGTTATCATGTTACAAGTGCATTACGTGAAATGTTTTTGACTTAGTCTCATACAAATGAATGAGAAATAAAAATAAATTTCTTTTCAAGTGTGGTTAAAGTTAGTAGAGCATTGGAGATCCCATTTCCATAATTGGAAATTGGAGATTGGGCCATCATTGTAGCTTCCTCCTACCTTAATGTGGACCATGGCTAGTAAGGGGGTATGCTTATAGGTTGTTAGTATTGGTGAAAGCTGATTTCAAATAATAGACATGATATCTTGATTTTTGGAACATGTGACTAATTGTGTATAGATTATATGTCGCTCACATATTGATTTCATGATACCTACTTACATCCTTGTATGTTAGGTTACATTTTTTAATATTTTCATTACATGCATCAGTCTTGTAGGATTACAAGAAATAGTCAATTATGTTTGACTACATGTGGTTATGTTTATTGGTATTTGGTTTGGCATTGCAGATGCATATTGTTGGTTACATGTGGAAATGTGAACAATGTAGTAATGGTTGTTGTTGTTGGGTTGTGTTATATTCTTTCCATGACTAGCCCATGTAGTTAACCAGGGAGTTAGAGGGGGGGCAAAACCCCCTCCTTCATTGTGTCGATTGCATAATTGTGGGGTCATAGGGGGTTTGAGGGGTGCAGATAGCCCCACTCTATGAGGTTCGGGGCAGTGCCCTGAAATTTTTTGTTTTTGGACCCTATATTAGGTTGGGCAGACCTACCTATGGTTTTGTGCATGATTTTTGCACATGGTTTTGGATGCGATGGTTTTCGGTCCATGGTTTTGGGGGCGATGGTTTCTTGTCCATGGTATTGGATGCTTCGGCATGTATAAATATGCATTATAACTTTGAAAGGAATATAATGAAAAATCAAGCTAGTAGTCCCGGTTTTGCGATCTAAGGGAAAATCTCTATTTATATGTGTTTTATGTGTTATGCTCTCGCATTGTTTATTTTCTGTGTTTTAGAAGTCATATGCAGGTAATTTTGTATGGGGTTAAAACCTACACTTAGTATCAAAGTTAATTTCGCTTCAAGGGGACACCTTTGTTGTTGAGGGGTTTCACTCGGGCCTATGGTAGACCCTGTTCAGTGGGAGATTTGCGGGATCGATTCTGGTGGTGAAAGAATATGGAAAGTAGCGAAAAGGTAGAGATTGAGAAATATAATAGTCAGAGTTTTGAGTTATGGAAACTCAAGATGGAGGATTTGTTGGTGGATAAAGATCAGTGGGTCACGGTTGATCTAGGTACTAAACCAATAGGAGTGTTTGATGAAGAATGGAAGAAGTTGGATGCGAAGGCTAAGAGCAAAATATGATTGTGTGTCTCAGATTTAGTACTGTTGAATGTATAAAGGGAAGCTACGGTGAAGACTTTGTGGGAAAAGTTAGGGACTTTCTGCCAATCTAAGTCTCTGGTGAATAAATTGTTCCTATGGAAAAAGTTGTATAACCTGAGGATGAAAGATGGAGAATCAGTGACAGAGCATCTGAACACATTTAATACTGTGGTAAGTCAGGTAAGTCAGTTATTATTTGTTGATATTAAAATTTTAGATGAAGATAAGTGCATTAGATTGTTGTGTTCTCTACCAGATTCATGGTATAGTCTAGTTATTGCAATAGGTAGAAATACAAATGCCTTACAGTTTGATGAAATAGTCTCATCCTTGCTAACGGAGGAGATGAGATGGAAAATTATGGAGAGCTAGAATGGTGATGCCTTGTTTGTATGAGGACAATCCTAGAACAGAAACAAAAATAAGTCATCGATTGGGAGATCTAAATCTAGAGGGAGATATAAATCTCTAGGAAAACCTGTAAAGGTGGTGTACTGGAAATGCGGAAAGGAAGGGCACTACAAAAGGGACTATAAATCTAAAGCTCTTGATAAAGGAAAGGGATCCGATAATGCTCCTTCTACAGAGGCGAAAACCACCTCAGATGAAAGTGGGGATGTGTGCTTGGCTTCTTCAAGTACACATGTAGATCCTGAGGCATGGTTGATTGACTCAGGTGCATCCTTTCACTTCACTCCCCATAGAGAGTGATTCTGCAAGTATGAGAAATATGATGGTGGTGATGTCTTCTTGGGGGATGAAAGGAAGACTAGAATCATTGGTCGCTGAAAAGTAAAGTTGAAGTTGCAAGGTGGAAGGGTTAGAACACTTCTGGGTGTTTTGCATATTCTTGCATTAGCTAGAAACCTAATTTCTATAAGCAAGTTGGATGATGCAGGTGTAAAAATAGTGTTCGACAAGGATACCTACAAGATGGTTTGGGGGGCACTGGTATTGATGTGGCGATTTCAAATTGGAACTTTTTGCAAGTTGCAAGGTAGCACTATTGTTGATGGGTGCATTATTTTTGTGGTTCCTGAAAGTGGAGCAAAGAATCTAGTGGTCCTTGGAGAGAAGACCATGTTGTGGCATCAAAGGCTTGGACATATTCGAGAGAAGGGCCTTCGAATACTTCATGGTAATGCTATGGTAGAAGGTATGAGTAATAGCTCTCAATATTTTGATTTTTGTGAAAATTGTGTATATGGGAATCAGAATCGGTTGAGTTTCCCCTATAGTGGTAAGAGGGCGAAACATATATTAGAACTTGTGCACAGTGATGTGTTTGGACCTATGAAGGTTCCATCACTAGGTAAGTCTGTATACTATGTATCATTTATAGATGACTTCTCAAGGAATACATGGATATATTTCCTTAAGAAGAAATCTGAAGACTTTGATAGGTTTAAAGAATGTAAGGCTTTGGTGCAAAACTAGATAGAGAAGAAGATAAAGGTTCCGAGGATAGATAAAGGTGGAGAGTTTTGCAGTTTCAAATTTCAAGAATTCTGTAAGAAGTGTGGTATAGCACGATAGAAGAATACTCCATATACACATCAACAAAATCGAGTTGTAGAAAGAATGAACAAGACATTGATGGAAAGGGCAAGAAGCATGCTCAGTGGTGCCGAGTTAGGACATGAATTATGGGCAGAGGCAGTAGAGACATCATGTTACTTGGTCAACAACTCACCTTCATCAACATTGGAGGATAAGACTCCACAAGAGGCATGGACTAGTAAGAAACCCTCTCTTTCACATCTGAGGGTATTTGAATGTGATGCATATGTACATGTTCCAAAGGAGAAAAGAACCAAGTTGGATAGTAAATTTGAAAAGTGCATCTTTATTGGGTATAAGGATGGTTTAAAGGGTTATAAGATTTGGAACCCAGTGACAAGGGAGGTTGTGTACAACCAAGATGTGGTGTTCAGAGAGGTGAAATATGTTATTAAACATGAAGTCCAACCAAAGGAACCTAAGAAGATAGAGCTTGAGATTAAGGAGGAAGAATTAGACTTTATAGCAAAGGAGGAATCAGAAGATGAAGAGCCACAAACTCTGGGTGTGAGAATATCAGTTCGAGAAAGAAGGCAACCAGAAAGGTATAGTCCATTTGATTTCTGTTCAAATTTTGCTTTATCTATTACCGATGATGATCCCAGAATTGTGAAGGAAGTAGTAGATTCAGAGGATGGACAGCTGTGAAAAGAGGCCATGGTTGATGAAATGGTATCTTTGAAAAAAATTAGGCTTGGGATCTGGTGGAGTTGCAAGCTGGAAGGAAACCCATTGGTAGCAAATGGGTGTTGAAGAAGAAGACAAATGTAGAAGGAAAGGTGGAGAAATACAAATCTTGGTTGGTAGCAAAAGGTTATTCCCATGTGTCTGAAATTGATTTTGGTGATATTCTTTCTCCTGTTGCCAAGGTAACTTCTATTAGATTACTTTTATCTGTTGCTACTGCTTTTGATTTTGAGGTAGAACAGATGAATGTGAAGACAACTTTTCTTCACGGGGATCTAGAAGAGGAAATCTACATGAAGCAACCTGAAGGCTTTTCAGTGAAGGGTAAGAAAGAAATAGTATGCAAGTTAAAGAAGTCTCTGTATGGGTTAAAACAACCACCAAGGATGTGGTCAGAAATTTGATACATTTATATGGGGACATGGCTTCACCAGAAGAAAAGAAGATCATTGTGTGTATTTTAAATTAATTGGTGACCATGTTATTTATCTGGTCTTGTATGTGGATGATATGTTGCTGGTTGGAAATGACAAAGAAATTATCCATGATTTGAAGACCCAATTGTTCTCCAAATTCAACATGAAATATCTTGGTGTTGCAAACTATATTTTGGGCATGAAAATTAAAAGAGATCGGGAAAAGAGGAAGCTCTGGTTAAACTAGAGGAAGTATGTCAAGACAATATTGCAGAGGTTTATTATGCAGGATAGTAAACTGGTGAAGGTTCCTATTCCTATAGGTGTGAAGTTTTTTGTTGAACAGTGTCCCAAGACACATGAGGAGGAAGAGGACATGTCCCATGTTCCATATGCAAGTGCAGTTAGTAGCTTGATGTATGCAATGGTCTATACTAGACCAAACATTGCACATGCAGTGGGAGTATTGAGTAGGTTTATGTCAAAACTAGGAAAGGAGCATTAGGCAGTAGTGAAGCGTGTTTTTAGGTATTTGCATGGTACTAGTGATTATGGTTTGTGCTACCAAGGAATACCAGGATTGGACAGAGTGTTGGATATTCGTGGCTTTGTTGATGCAGACTGGGCTAGAGATCTGCATCAAAGAAGATCTACAAGTGGGTATGTGTTTAACCTATTTGGAGGTGTAGTCACTTGGATGAGTAAGAAACAATCTGTAGTGGCATTATCAACTATAGAGGAAAAATACATGGCAACCACTCATGCAAGCAAGGAAGTAGTTTGGTTGCAGAGGTTGTGTTCAAGTATGGGGTTAGTATAGGGAGATATAAGGATAGATTGTGACATCCAAAGTGAAATTTTCTTGGCAAAGAACCCTGCATACTATTCAAAGACAAAGCACATTGATACTCAATATCACTTTGTGAGGGATATGATAGAAGACAAAAAGGTGTTGCTAGTAAAGGTGGACACTTTGAAGAATACTGCAAATGCATTGACAAAATTTGTGAGCTCTGAGAAGTTCTCTTGGTGTAGAGAAACAATGGGCATTCCAAGGCTGGATAAATGACTAAGCTCTCTTGTGGCCCCCGTGGAAAGAAAACAACAAGTGGGATAATGTTGGGTTGTGTTATATTCTTTCCATGACTAGCCCATGTAGTTAACTAAGGGGGTTATAGGGGGGGCAAAACCCCCCCTTTCGTTGCTCTGATTGCGTAGCGAGTGGGTGTCATAGAGGGTTTGAGGGGTGCGGGTGGCCCTTCAATATGAGGTTTGGGTAGTGCTCCAAAAAATTTGTTTCTGGACCGTATATTAGGTTGGGCAGAGCTACCTATGGTTTTGTGAATGATTTTCGCACATGGTTTTGGACATGATGGTTTTTGGTCCATGGTATTGGATGCTTTGGCATGTATAAATATGTATTGTAACATTGAAAGGAATAAAATGAAAAATCAAGCTGGTAGTCCCAATTTTGGGATTCAAGGGGAAATCTCTGTGTATATGTGTTTTATGTGTTATGCTCTCGCATTGTTTATTTTCTGTGTTTTAGAATTCGTATGCAAGTAATTTCTGTATGGAGTTAAAACCTACAGTTGTCATGAATTAGGTCATGGTTCATGTAGTTGATATGGTCATGCATTGATGATTGGACTCTAGTTAGACTGGTGTGTGTATGATTTTGCACTCATGGTTTATATATCTATATGCAGTTGTTATGCATGTATGGTCTTGGTTATGGTTTGAATATTAGGTCAAACATGCCTTATGAAGTCACTGTATGCAATTTAGGTCATCATGATGTTATTGGTTGTTACGATGCTAATGAGTTAGTTGAGATAGAGCAATGGATGCATATCATTATAATGAGGTTGCAACATTAGACTTTGGGATAAGAGTATATCACCATACAGGTAGTGTATGTTTGGCATGCAGGTATGTAAGTTAAGGATTTTTCTATGCATTAGGTTTATGTACATATTTTGATGCTATGGTTACATTCATGATAGGTGTTAGTTGATTAATGTAGTTATATGCACATGGGTCAGATAGCCAAGAATGATAGTAGCTTGTGGTTGTATGCATTGCTTCTGTTGTTTATCTTAGATAAATTTATGATTAGGTTATATGTTGTTGATGAGCATGATATGTAGCTTATTGTCGTTATGTGCTATTAACTTGACGATTAGAGTTATTTCATTGAGATCTTGATATTGTTATTTGGATGGTCATATGTGGGATGGTTATGTTCATTGCATTGAAGATCTTGATGTTATATGTATTGTGTTACTCCAGTTTGACCTATGAAGATGGTTATGGTTGTGATATTCAAGTATGAGCTGACATATTTGTGATATGGTGTCGTACTAATCTAGATTGATCATACATATGTGATTGTTATGCATGAACGACAAATGATTATGAGCTTATGATGTGAGCATGTTAGTTAGTTACTATTAGGGATATCATGATTTATGTTTGAGTTGATATGTTGTGAATTTGTATCATGCTAACCTAGCTTTATTGTGTAGAAAAGATAGCCTCCCCTAATATACATTAAGGTATGAGTTTTCTTATGTCGTATATTTGGTGCTTGGTTGTTTGATCATGACGTATATTTGGTGTTTGAGTGTTGGGTGCATAGTTGATTTATTTAACATGGTATGATTGCAAGTGGTTGAATGATTGATGAATTGATTAATATGAGTATGTGTCTAAATGATCTTGTTTTCAAATTATTTTACTAAGATATATGCATTGAGACAATTCATATGTACTTGAGTATAGTAGCTGATAGTTGTCGTATTATGACTGATGACTATGAGTTGACTATGGATTATGACATGATTGTTAGTCTTGGTAATGATTGAATTCAAATTAATAGATATGATCTTGATATTTTGAACATGTGATTGAAATGTGTGAGTAGTTGCAGGGTAACATGCTTGGTATTAGCATGACAACGTAATAGTTGATGTGTCTATATAACTAACAGTTTGATGGTGCGACATCACATAGTAAGCATGAATTCCAATAAGGTAAAAAGGAAAAATAAAGGAATTGGGCAAGAATTCATTTGGCTATGTTTGGAAATCCTAATTTCAAACGAATGAGTGCTTTACACACAGGAAGTCTTCTTAACCTCGATTTCGTCTGACTAGTGGATATGTGCTATATTCATGAACATGTACTTGGCAAGTATATTAGCTAGTCTTTACCTACAGATGGATCTATTAAAGGATTGGAGTTCCTTGAGAGATGGTGTGGATGTGTTCAGTTGCAAGCAATGTGCTTGTCACAATAAGATGATGTAACTAGTGTATTATTATGCTTAATTATACATTGGAAATTATGTGTTTATGGCAGCATGATGCAAGGAATTGCATGGCAAGACAGGTTGCCATGAAATATTGAAGATGGCTCAAGTTGTGCTTTCCTTGGGGATTGAATCATGGTGTTAGTCCTGTGCTTTTTGTATTTTATGAATTGTTGATCTTGATTTGTATCTTTGTTTATGTCTAGTGTATGCCCATACTACTTTGTTTGTGGAGTCACGCTGTTATTGGTTTTTATGGTCTTCTTCTTGTTTGTTTCTTGTCTTGCCTTTTTTATGTTTTGAGTCTTGGGAATTGGTTGGGAAAGAGGAAAGTTGATGGAAATCGGGAGAGATGTGTGGTACCCAACCAATGATATAAGACCCAGATGAAACTTTGTGCATGAGTAAGTGCAGCGGAAGGTAAAACTGTGACAGTCGGTTGGACTGGTTGGGTCCATTGTGGTAAATGGACACTACCAGGGTAGACAAAAGAAATGTAACCAGAAAAGATAAAGTAAATGGATCAGAGGTGTCATATGCTTTCCTATGTTGGGAACTATTGTTCTCAATGTTGCGCATGTGTTTCATGAATAAAGGAATTTCTCTTAACCTAGACCTTATGTTATCTAGTAATTATGTTATGATCATGATTATGTTGATGTTTATATCTATATATATATATATAATATATATATATATATATGTATGTATATATCTAGTTGTCTAACAAGGTGATGACTGTTTTATGTTAACGATTTTATATGTATGTATGTGTGTATCTATGTCACTGTCTGACAGGGTTGTCAAGGATCATTCTTGCGAAGGAATGGTTGCTTATGTAGGAGAACATCATGAAGAGGTTCCTGGTCCTATGAGGAATCAATTGGGAAGAGTAGTCAAGACAAATATACAAGGTTTGTAACATGTGGATATGATTTGATATTGTATACTTGTATTATGCTTATGTTTATGTTATGATGGGTAATGTTGAAGGATACATCAACAAAGTGAAAGTAGTGTGGTCTGCAACATTCAGGATAAGCATGAATAAGACACTGGAAGCAAGGTTTCTTGGTAAGGACAATGTGGTCTTGGATGTGTGGTACTATTGTTGTTCATACGTTGTATATGTTGTACATGTTGCATCTATGATGTGTGCACTTATGGCAATGTGTATACATAGCATGTGTACATGTTATTTATGCAATGTTATGTACATGATGGTACAAATAGGGTTGTGTGAATATTGCATATGGGGTGTTGTATACATATTGTATTGTCTTCATGACATATATGCGGTGTGTGTGCAGATGGTTCTCTCTGCATGTTGGATATGCAATGTTGTGCACAAATAATGCTATGTACATGTTGGGAATGAAATGCTATGTATAAGTGGTGTTGTGTGCATGTTGTATATGTGGTAATATGTACATATGGTGTGGTATGCATGATTGTATGAGTGGTTCTGTGTGAATGTGGTGTTGTGTACATGTTGTACAAGTAGCGTTGTGTGCAAGTGGTGCTATGTACATGTTGTGCATGTGATGTAATGTGCATGTGGTGTCATGTACACATCGTGTGTGTGGTATTGTGTACATATGGTATTTTGTACACATTTTATAATGGTGTAGTGTAGATGTGGCATTGTGTACACATTGTGAAGGTGGCACCATGTACATGTGATTTTGTGCACACGTTGTGCATGTGGTGCAATGTACAGGTGGTACTGTGTACATGTTATACATATGGTATTGGTGCACATGTGGTATTGTGTGCATGTCATACATGTTGTGTTGAGGGCAAGTGGTATTATGTGTGTGCATCATGTAGTCATGGTATTTTGGCATGTGTACTCATTGTGTGGTAATCTATGTAGGGACTAAATGAAGTATTGTCCCTTGACATAGTTATGCAAGCATTCTACTCCAATTTTGGTACGGTGCACCAGGCAGTGGTCCATCTCAACAGATGGCATTAGTGATGTGCTAGAAGAGCACGTATCTTGACAAACATGCATGATGCTATTGAGAACATGAAAACATGGGCGATGAAGTACAAGGGAGCCCCATTTCAATTGCCAAAGATGATGAGGGCCAATGCGGTCAAGCTGCAAGTACGTATTCGGAGTCAGATATGAAATTATGAGGACCTCCTGCAACTCATCACTAGCATACAGGCTTCCCATTCCTGAGTATTCAAGAGAATGGATGTTGTAGTGCACACACATGTGATCCCATCAAGTGGCACTCTCACCCAGGTGAAGACAAAGAAGTAATTCTGACTTGAGCTTGACTCGTACTTTGACGAGTTGATGTGCACTACCACTAACCCAGACTTGCCCATCAGTGTAGACATCATGCAGAAGTATGTTTATGGTCCAGCCACAATGAAGACAATGATGTGCATGCTTTGAGATGAGTTGAACAGAGGAGCCCAAGAAGTGCACCTGAATGCTATGGAGGAAAGGTTAAGGTTTCAGATGGATGTCACTGCGAAACACACAAACACTATGAAATACTACAAATCTTGGCATCAATATGTTACTTTTGATCAGCATGAGGATGTCAAGCAGTTGGACTTGTATATTTGTCTAAGTTAGAGTGATGTCCAGTTTGGCTTGCTCAAGCCATTTTGTTCACATGGGTACATGTGCATTGTAATGTTGAGTCATGTCAAGTGTAAGTCATGTCAATAGTGGATGTAATAGTCATAGAATAGGTGAAAAGTCATGAGGGTAGTTGAATAGTCAGAGAGGGGAATGTCAAGGGTCATCCCACCCTTTGCTATAAATAGTCCCTCATAACTCATTGTAAAGGCTTTTGGTCAGCCAAGCTTATGATAAGACTATCTCAGAAAGAGCTTGGACAATATTGTAACGTGCCTTGGCTTCTCCACTACACTGAGCTAATACATCTCTTTGGAGGAGCAGGAGGATGTGGTTGTACTGTCCCACTATTGGGGCTAGCAGGTTTACATGGATGTATTGGATGATTAGAACTTACACTTCCTTATATAATAAGAGCCAACATGTTTTCATGCATATGTTGTTATTATAGTTGGATTGTTCTAGTTGTTGTAGCAATGTATGTTGTTTAAATTACGTATTTGTGTATGAAAACTTTTGTATGCAATTATATTAATATTGTTTCAGATGTGTTGTTTCTTTAACCATCACTTTGGATATGCTGGCTGAGATGCTTTCTAGCTTGTGATGCATCTTCGATCATGTGTTCCCTTCCCAGCTGTGTACACTTACAGGTTGCCAAGGGGCGCACTCATCCCAACCCACTTGTGCTAGAATCTCTCATGCACCTTCCTTTACTCATTGTAGCGGTCAAACCCTTGCTGCCAACAAAGTTATCTTACTTGCCTCTATGTGAAATCTTGTTCAAGGCATTACTTTATGACCCACTGCTAGGACACCTACACCAAACGATCTGAGGTCTAATTCAGACCTCTTATCGGGGAGATCCCCTTGACATGTTGGTAGATCTAGCACCGTCAACATTTTTGACTGTAGAAGGAGGGCCAGATGACAAGCTGTGTCCCCTCATATAGTTTTGAACCTTTTCATACCTTTCATTGAATCTTGCACTCTTATCCCTCTCTGATGTTTTCTGAATCCTGAATATGTCTCCATCATGGGGGAGTTGTGTGATCTCTTGTCCACTTACATGTAAGATGGTGAAGGTGAAGTGGCCTGGCCTAAGTACTTACATTACTTTCTTTCCATGCTTCATAAGGAAGATGAGTTTTTTGATGAACAAGCCAGTTTGTTGCTTGCATACACACTTCGCAAATCTCCATTTCATTGGTTGCTCAACCTACCAGATGAAGGTGTGCACTCATTTGAACACTTATGTGATCTTGTTGAAGACATTTTCTATCATTTTGATCTAGACCATCTTGACCAAAAACTTCTCCAGCAATGAAAGGATCGGCATGAATCAGTTACTCATTTTTGGAAGCACTTCCGTGATTTGAGTTTTCAAGCACTGAGGAGCCAGATAAATTTTCCTATCTCTCGGACCCGTTCGAGTACTACCTTAAGAAATATTCCTATCCCAAGAGGAAGCTTGAGATCAACCCTTGCTCAACATTCTTCATTGATGGAGCTGTATAATCTCATGTGGAAGCGATCACTATCTCAACTGACTGTCTGCCTTCCCCTCATTCAAAAACTATGAAAATGTCAAGTTATGTTGAGGATCATGATCACACACTTCTTCAATTTTCATAGCCTCCCAAAATCACTTCACTCAATTTTCATGCATTATTTTTTGTGAGTCATTCGAGTTCTCATATGCAGTCTATTCTTCGATGTCTGTCTTCACACTCGGGTGTTCGTCCAGCTGATACAGTCTTGTGCTCACCCATTTCAAACTCTTCACTTGTTATGAATGAGGAACAACCCATTGACGAGGTCGTTGTTACACAACCAACATGTAGTGTCATTCATGAAGTGTATGAGTGGGATCTTGAGCATCAATAGCCGGCGAAGGGTTAATCCCTTGCATCCATGCCCCCTCCATTCTTTCCTAACATCTTTAGTGAACCTACCATCCATGATTTTGAATGTGTATCTTCATCCACAGACGCACCCATTGTTCATCACTCGCAGGACTCACCGAATGTTGGTCCATCATTCGACAACATAGAGGATAAATTATTCACTGAAAAATTCACCTCATCTTTCATTTGTATTTTCTAGAAACACAGAGGATGAGTTTTTTCACTTTTCATCTACGCCTCTATTTGATTCATCTGATCATGAGGATACCAATGAAATCATTGATTTTTCTTATCGGGGTGGTCGTGATCCATTTGTTTCTATATTTGATCACGATCATGATTCTATCATAGTTGATCTTTTGAAACCTTAAGTTCATGATGATTTACTTGATGATGAAGTTGAAACACTCACGATTGTCGAGGAACTTTGGCCCGAGCTGATGGTTATGTCAAGTCCTCGCTCTCTTGGGGTTAGTCTCACTTCCGATCAGTAAATTGTTCAATCACCCAAGGCTCCTCATCACTCATTTGTATGCATTGATGATACATCTCACACACAAATCATACTTCCTCCACTCAAACTACAAGATCCCATCGCTCATGCCTTGGAGGAATCTTACATTGCAAGCACTCATGCACAACTCAAGTTATCTTTGTTTCTTTCATTTTCTTGCATGTCAAAGTCAAGAGTGTGCTTATGCTTCAAAGTTCCACACAGTGTCACACAACACCATGATAAGTCCAAGGATTGTTCGTCATGCACTTGCACTTACTTATGTCATGTGGGCACTTACAAAACACGAAGTGTGGTTGTCTTCATTGTTATATCATTCTTGTTTGTTGGTTTGTGTAACTGGGCGGCTCGTGGACCAACCCTTCACCAACATGGGTCAACCAATGTGGCGATGGCTACATTAGAAATATCACTTCACGTGATCAGGCACATGGATCATTAGTGTAGGAGTAGGAGTACTGTTTTCTTTCAGTTGTTTTCTTGCACGCTTTTTTTCTTACTTATTTGTTTGTTTTCTTGCTTGTTTGCTTACTCGATTTGTTCTCACTTTCACTTTTGCTCTTGATTTTATTTGTTATTGTTCATTCGCTTGTTTCATTCATAGGTTAGTTTCACATGAAACCATGTATGAGTCTTGAAATGAGCTGGGTGAAGTAAGAGAGGGCTTGTACAACTATCACTACTTTGTTATATGTCATCGTGCCTCTGTATGATGGACTTGTTACTTTTAGTCCATGATACGTGGAAGGAAAATATGTATTGTTCGAAGTGAACCTTATCGAAAACACAATGCTTGCACACTAACTAGTGTCACCTTCTCTACTCAGTTACTTTTGGGTTAACCCTTGTCAGCTCAGTCAAATAGAGTAAGGTGAGGGAGAAAACCTTAACATGAACACCATAGATACAATAAACTACTTCTCTGTTGGAATAACCTCTTCTCTCAATAATTCAGGATCCCTCTTTTCCCTTTGAAATGAATAAGTGCTATGCATAGTTGAAAAAATGAAAAATGAGAAAAAATGAACAAAGTCAAAAACCTCTAAATGAAAAATTAATTAAGCGAAATAAGAGAAAGGTTTCCTGTGTAGGGAGGTGATGCAAGTAACTCCATCAGGGTACAGACCAGGCTCACTTCCAGCGAAGCCATGCTTGTTTTCCTATGTGACTCTACTAGGGTATTGTTTAGGCTTGCTGGCAATGGAGCAACACCAGAAATGAAACTAAGACTTAGCGGAGCAACATTAGAAATGAAACTAAGACTCTGACGACTATATTGCTTGTGCACCATATACCCCTAAACCCCAAATGAAACAACTGTGTTTCCTTTGCTTGGGATGTGTGTGAATCAACCAAGAGCTTGGTAGATGCTACATATTACATTCAAGCTAGTGTGAAATCAAGATGAGCTGATAACTAAAAAATACTTTTGGAGGTGTTATAATTGCTTTTCATGAACAAGGTCCATTCAAAGAGCTAGAGTTCTACCAGTGTGTCGCCAAGTGTTGTAGCAGCTACAACCACCCTCCAAAATTTTATCTTAGCTTTGTTTTGGAGCCTCCCTACCAACCTTTCATAGCCACTTGTCTTCTTTCATCAAGTACACAAGCTTCCATACTTTTCTTGCACAAAGGCAGCATGTCGAGCACAACTTGATTCATTTCCCTCACAGGTTGTTCACCCAGACTTGGTCCAGCTGCAGGCTGAGTAGCTCCCTCGAGAAATTGCATATTTATAGAGTAAAACCAACCTTCCCTCCAAAAATAGTGCAATCCTGTTAGGCAGCCTCATGGGCTGCAGAATTGCACAATCTTGCGAGTTAGTGCTCCTACGGAAAATTGTGAAATTTTCCCCAGTAGGGCTACTCAACCCAAAGTTTGCAAAAATCTAGGTAGTAGTCAGTTTCTCTACCCAAAAATTGTGCAAACCTCCTAGGACACCAACCCAACTCCTAGCAAGAAATGCACATTTTTTCCAAGCATTTGAGCAACTACAAGCATGAGCAGTTCAGTTGACCAGTTCCACTCAAGACCAAGGAAACTTGACTTACATGCATGCATGACTTGCTGTTTCTGGAATAGCAAGAGCTGACATGAAAAAGGCATCCCATTATTTAGGGATCTATTTTTAGAAGCCGAGGGTTACATGCAAAGTTGTTTTAGAAGTTTCCCTCCAAGTGTCACATTTTCCTAGATTTGTGTCATGCACATCATAAGCTCAAACTTATTTATTTAACGCATTAGAGCTCATTATTTCACATCGATATTGGATCTCTAACATCCCACATCACATCCAAGACTCTTCGACACATCTGACTCAGCTATTCACTGGTAAGTGACCTCAACTTGTGTTTTTTAGAATTTTTGTTGCTTTTTGCGTATTCGCTTATATGAGGGTTTTTTCTTCTTTTCTTTGAACGCTTGATGTCATCTACATGTATACTAGATTTTCCTAGCTCTGTTTTAGTTTTCTTTGCTATCTCAATGCTGTTGCATGCATGAAATTGTTTTGCACAAATGTTCGTCGAATCAGCAAACTGCTTCACCCACATGCATGTTGATATGTTTGCTTAATATTTCATTCATGTTTCCATGTTTTTTCAATCACCTTTGCTATCACTTAGTTTCGCCATGCATTCACTGTCTTATTTTCTTTCAGTTTCCCATCGACGAGTTGGGCCAACCTTGGCCTGGACTTTGCCTCCACTGAGACTGCAGTGCACAATCTAGGGAAGGAAGGCTCTACCTTCCTCTCCAAAAATGTGCACTTTTGCCTAGCACTAACCTCTAGTACATTTTTGTGCATTTTTGGAGGACAGTGACTACTGGTCTAGGAAATTGTGAAATGCAGCCGCTGGGCCTGCAATCCCTCCAAGTTGGATTTGCACATTGTGTAATCCCAGCAGCCAGTAGCTAGTATCAATTTTGCATTGCACAGATCCTGCATTTAGCCCTGCCTCCCAGACAAACCAAATTGCATTTTTCATAGGTCTGGCAGCTACTCACCCAGCCTCTAAGAAGAACTTACACAATATTGCTCATCAGTTTCCCAAGTATGTGTTGTGTCATTACCTGAATTTAACTTGATTTTCATTGACAGATTTCTCACAATGCATTTTTCTTGTCTCTAGATATTTCAGGTGTTCTTCGATCTCAGTGGCTTCCAAGAGAACAAGATCACATGACACTAATGGAATTGCAACTAGAGCAGCAGTTGAGCTTCTGTCATCTATTCTATCCATCTATTAAGACGCAAAGTTGTATCTGGACAAGGACATAAAACTCAAGTGGAAAGAGGTCAATGAAAGATATGCATGAACTTTTGGGAAAGGGCTCAAAGACCGAAAGATGTACGTGAACATTCACAACTCCTGCTTGTACTAGAGTGCATGCAAATACCCTACATTCCCATGCACAGACATGATACACTGGATCGTCTCTCACATTGATCTCGAGATGACAAACTTGAGCAGTCTCAGTGGGACAAAGTTTGCAACCTTCTGGGCATGATATTATGATGAGATGTATCATATGTCAAAGCTCGTGACTGTCATCGAGACTCCATTAAGCTTACCCAACAACAGTTGATCCAAATTGGATCCTAAAGAACTCTCTAAGTTTTCATAACTCTGTCAAATTCATGCCAAAGTTTCAAAGCCTTACAAAGGTCAAGCTTATTAGAAATATCCTCGAACAGTTGTAATTTGTGAGAAATGCCAAGCAACGAGGACCCTTGATCAAGCGCGCCGACTGTTGGCCCATGGTAATGCACGTTGCCAAGAAACGACAAAACAAGTAGCCTTTTTGAGAAGCGAGGGAGGTTTTTGATATGTGATTCGCGACATATCACTGGGAAAACCCCTTAGAGAAGAAAATGCCCCAAGCAACTGGACATGAAAAGTCAAGAACCATATGGAATTCGCCGATTCAGTTAGAGGCGAGTCCCACACAAAAGCTGACAGGATATCGGAAGGGCTTCGAGTGGTAAGTAGTTTCAACTGAATCCCACCTGATGCCACACACTGGGTGACATGTGTCTGGAAGAAGAGAGAGAAAACCCCTCACATTGAATGGGTAAATTTAATGCAACTTACCTGCCTAATATGGGCAGAGACCATAGGATCTGGAGGCTCCAGATCAACGACGGACATGCAATTCGATGGATGACCAGATTCCATGGTGTAACCAGGCTGAGTTTTATAAAGTTTGAAGTTCAACATGATTGATGAGTTGCAGAGGAATCATGTTCATGGGAAATCTAGGAGTTAAATGGAAATAACAACTGTTCAAACATTTTCAAGAGAACTAAAACTTAGTTCATTATGAAATAGGTGGCCACCTCCCTGTGAGGCGTTACACATTGATGATGATGCCAAATAGAGGAATTCAAATGGATAGAGGTAGGAGAACCAGAGCGCTGGGAAGTGGAAATGAACAGTGAGAAAGAAGATTGGCTTTAAAGCCATGAACTGACAGAAACAAAGAAAGAAGTGAGTTAGTCGAGGCAGTAAGCCAAGAGTAGAGAATAGAGAGAAGGAGTCGAGCGGACTTGAAGGTAGCATCAAGCCAAACAGAGCCAAAGAGAGTTAGAGAGTCTGTGTACTCCAGAGAAGGCTCGAAAGGTTCAAGCAAAGTCCTCTGTATAGGCCTATCATGTATGAGCCTCAGATTGGGCTCATACTACTGTGACCAATTGAGGTCGAGTTTCAGTAAGGAGAGTCTGTATACTCTAGAGACTTGGGGGGATCCAAGTCTAGTCCTAGTAATTTATATCTATTGAGTGAGACTCAAATTGAGCTCACTTTTGTAAAACTCTGCTTTGAAAACATAATAAAGAGGCCACCACTGAATATTGGACCAAGAGACGTAGCCCAGGAGTATTGGGTGAACTCCTTATTAAACTTGTCGTGTTTACATGTTTTCCTGTTATGTTTTCTCTAACTTCTTTAGTGTCTATGTATTTCAAAATATTATCAATCTGTTGCATAAAGTAAAATAGGCACATCCATGCACATGAGTCTATAATACCTTTAATTCTTTGTCCTGGATAAATTCCAAATCAAGTGGTATCAGAGCTGTAGGTTACTAAGGTTAGACAAGCTTGTCCTGGATTTTGTTGTTGAATGCTAACTATGTCAAAGCTTAGATTAGGAGAAGGAGAGTTGGTCGAAACTAACCCTGAAATTGGAAGAGTCTATCCTTTGGGGAAAATGTCAGAAGAAAGTCCCTTGGAGTTAGACCCTCAATTCATGGATAGTTTCCTAGCCATGAGAGCCATGGTAGAGGAAATGTATAGAGAATTTAAGAAAGGTAGAGAGGAAGATGCATCAAACTCCAAACAAGATAAAGGAGCAGAAGAATCTCTCCTCCATGACCACTCTAAAGGCAAAGGAAAAAAAGAAAAACTTCCCATGCCTCCTAGTAGCTCTAAAAACACAAAGAAGACATCTTTGATTAAATTAGATGTTAAATTTGATTTACGGATATATGATGGAGATTTTAATGCAAAGAAGCTAGATAATTGGATTAGATAGATTGATGTTTATTGTAGGGTGCAGAGCATTGATTCAGATAGTAGTAAGATTCAGCTGGCTAGCCTATGCCTTGGAGGCACTACCTTGGTATGGTGGGAAGGCAGGACACAAGCTGACATGAAGAAGCATGGCAAAATTCTTTTTGTCTAGAGTGAATTTACTATTGCAATTAAAAAGAAATTCTATCCACTAGCTTATATGTAACAAGCCATGATGAGTTGGCAAACTCTTCGACAATTATAAGGGAAAAGTGTACAAAGTTACACTCAAGAATTTAAGAAAAGAGCTTTAATTCTAGGAATTTCTTTAGACTCACCTGAAACTCTGCTGAAGTATATAGGTGGTCTACACAACTACTTAAGGTACACAATTCTCATGTTTAATCCCACTAGCATAGATGAGGTATCTGTTCAAGCTACACGTCTAGAGTCTAGAGGCAAGAATGTGAACCCAAAAGTTGGGGGATCATCAAAACCCACTGCAAGTAAGAATAAGGAGAAAAGAAAACAGAAATGGAAAGAGAGGAAGACAAATACTGTACAAAAGATCAAATCTTCATGCACTGACTGTAAGAAAGAGGGGCATGATGATGAACACTACTGGATTATGCATCCGGAGTTGAAACCCAAGAATTATGATGGTAAGAAGAAGAAGGCTGCTATAGCTATTCAAAATGATTTGGGGTCATACTCAGGAGATGAAACAACAATTGTATCCATAGGTATAAAAGGTAAAAATTCTGAAGCATCTACTAGTAATTCTACACAATCTACTAACAATGAAGAAAATGAGAGGAAAATACATGAGCTTTTTCATATTCGAGTTGTTTCCAAGCATCAAAAGATTGATACTTTGTTTCATATTGGCTCACAAGTAAATTTAAATTTTGAGGCAATTGTAAAGAAGTTGGGATTACTAACCACACCTCACAAAAAGCTATATCCATTAGGTTGGTTGTGATAAAGCATAGCTACAAGCAACTAGACAATGTAAACTTAGGTTTTCTTTTGGGTCAGCATTTGTAGATGAGGTTGAGTTAGATATTGTTCCCTTGGATATATGTGGAATTGTTTTAGGAAGTCCTTACTTGTATGACAGAAAAGTTATTTTCTATAGAGCTAAAAACAAATATCAACTCGCTAAATAGGGAATCAAATATATTGTAAGAGGTCATAAACTCGAGAATAATTATACTCTCATAAACTCAGGGTAGATGAAAAGGATTGTAAATTCATGCAAACAATTTTTACTGATGGTTGTAAAGGAAAAGAAACCTAATAAAACAAATGTATTTGGGGCTGTAATGCTAAACAACAAGTTGATTTAGAAAAAATTGTTTCAGAATATAATATACTATTTCAAGAGCCTAAAGGTTTGTCACCTAAAAAGGAAATAGTACATGATATTAATTTGCAACAAGATGCTCCATTGCCTAACATCGAAATGTGCAGGTTGTCTTCTTTAGAGAATGCAGAAATCAAAAAGCAGGTGTAGGAGCTACTCGAGAAAGGGTTCATAAGACCTAGCACATTGCCTTGTGGGTCTCCAATTGTCTTGGTGAGAAAGAAAGATGGCTCATGGAGAATGTGCATTGATTATTGAGCACTGAATAAGATAACGATAAAAAATCGTTATCCCCTTCCTCCCATAGATGATCTATTAGATCAGTTGAAAGAAGTTGTTTATTTTTCCAAGTTGGACTTGCATAGTCGCTATCATCAGGTTAGAGTTGCAGAGCAAGATGCATGGAAGACTACTTTCAAAAAAAAGCAGGGATTTTATGAGTGGTTGGTTATGCCTTTTGGGTTAACTAATGCTCTTGCTACTTTCATGAGAATAATGAATAATGTACTCAGACCTTTTATTGATGATTTTGTTATTGTATATTTGGATGACATTCTTATATTTAGTAAAACATGGGAAGAACATTTAAAGCATGTTGAGCAGAATCTAGATGTTTTGGAAAAAGAGAATCTTTATGCTAAACTCTCAAAATGTGAATTTGACAAAACATCTTTGAATTATTTGGGTCATATTGTAGGGGGTGGTGAATTGAAGATAGATCCCTCTAAGGTTGCAGTCATTATAAACTGGCCTAAACCCAAATCTACTACAGAAGTTAGAAGCTTCTTAGGAGCAGCACAATATTGGAGAAAGTTTATTTCTAACTTTTCCTTGTTTGGAGCTCCCTTAGATGCTTTAACAAGATTGAACAAGGTGTTTTAGTGGGGAGGCAAACAACAGAAACCCTTCGACACCTTAAAAGAAAAGATTAGTACAACACCAGTGCTAGCACTGCCCGATCCTCAAAGACCATTTGAGATTGAAATAGATGCCAGTGACTATGCCATGGGAGAATTGTTGATGCAACACGGTAAACCCATATGTTTTTATTTTGAGACATTTAATTCTGAAGTAGTTAATTATCCCACATATGATAAAGAATTGTATGCATTAGTACAGAGTGTGAAAAAGTGGAAACATTATTTAATGGACAAAGAGACAGTTATACATACTAATCATAAACCACTTAAATATTTGCAATCACAAACTAAGTTGTGGCATTCAAGACGCTATAGGTGGATGGGTTTTCTAAAACAGTTTCATCTTGTCATTAGATATAAAAAGGGCATACACAACAAAGTTGCAAATATGTTGTCTAGACCAATCATAAATGCATCTACTATACTTAAGAATAATTTAGTATTGCATGAAAGCTACATTGAACAGTATGCTCAAGATATAGATTTTAAATATGTATATGCAACTTTAAGTCATGACAAACGAGTAGAAGAATTGGATTATCATGTTAAGGACCAACTCTTGTATCATTTGGGAAAGTTATGCATTCCTCAAATAGAAAGAATAAAGATAATTCGAGAAGCACACCCTTTTCTAATATTAGGTCACTTTGGTATAAGTAAAATAGTTGAACAGCTGCAAAGATTTTGTTATTGGCCAAAAACGAATGAGACAGTTTCTAGATATGTAAGAGGGTGTACCATGTGTGCTAAAAGAAAACCAAGCAATACAAAACTAGGCTTTTACACTCCACTACCAGTTCCTTCTCATCCTGGGAAAGTATTTCTATGGACTTCGTTGGGGGACTGCCTAACTCTAGAAAAGGTCATGACTATTTATATGTTGTTGTGCATAGGTTTAGCGACATGTGTATTTTAATACCTTGTAACAAACAAATTACAACTGAGAAAACTACAAAGTTGTTCTTTCAGCATGTATGGGCTCATTTTGGATTACCCACTTACATTATATCTAATCGAGATACCCGATTTGTTTGGAAATTTTGGTCAAGTTTGTGGGAATTGATGGACACCAAACTAAGGAAGAGCACAACTTTTTATACGCAAACAAATGGCCAAACCGAAGTGGTCAACAAGATAGTGATCCAGTTGCTCAGAGGCTATTGCAACTAGCATCCTTACAACCGAGCTAAACATTCCTCTACACATAGATCTCCTTTTGAGACTTGTTTTGGTTTCACACCAAGGTCTCCCTTGGATTTTTTCATTGGTAAAGACATGGCAGTTGATGGACATAGTGATGTGGACAAGGTAGCCAAGTTCATCGAACAAATCCAAGAGATTCACCAGGTAGTATAGGAACAGCTAGAAAATAGCCAAGCCAAGTACAAAGCAAGGCATGATAAGCATCAAACTGAGCATAGTTTCCAAGTTGGTGATCAAGTTTGGATGCATATCAGCAAAGACAGAATGCAAGGTGAAGGTAAGAAGCTGAAGCCAATAAGGTATGGACCTTTCAAATACTTGAGAAAATTTGTGAGAATGATTTTTGCCTTGATTTGCCAGCTTACATGCACATCTACTCAGTTCTTAATGCAAACAGCTTAAGACTATCTGAATCTTCATTGATCGAAGATCCTGAAGAGCAAAGTCAATTGCCTTCTATTGATGATCTCTTACCTGAATATCTCAATGAGGTGCAGGAATATATAGTTTTGGACAGGAAGGTGAGAACTATGCGCAGGGGGGATGTTGAGTCCCTGAGGATTGGACTCAAAGGTTGAAAACCAAGTAGTGTGAAATGGATAGAAATTGGGCAAGTGAGGAATTTGTACCCTCACTTGATTGATGCTTAAAAACCAAATTTTTTTGGTCCAAAAGATTTTTCAGTGGGAAGGCCATGATCCGAATTGGATCCTAAAGAACTCTCTAATTTTTCATAACTCTGTAAAATTCATGCCAAAGTTTCAAAGCCTTACAAAGGTCAAGCTTATCAGAAATATCCTCGAACAGTTGTAATTTGTGAGCAGCACCAAGCAACGAGGACCCTCGGTTAAGCATGCCGACCGTTGGCCCATGGTAATGTGCACTACTACGAAACGACAAACATGAAGCCTTTTTGAGAAATGGGGGAGGTTTCTGATATGTGATTAGCGACATATCACCGGGAAAACCCCTTTGATAAGAAAAAACCCCGAGTGACCAGACCCGAAAAGTCAGTAATCGTACGAAATTTTTCGATTCCATCAGAGGTAGCTCCCACATGAAAACTAGCAGGATATCAGAAGGTCTTCGAGTGGTAAGCTTTTTCAACTGAGTCCCACCTGATGTCACACACTGGGTGCCATGCATATGGCAGAAGAGAGAGAAAACCACTCACATTAGACAAGTAAACATCATGCAACTTAGCTGCCCGATATGGATGGAGACCGTAGGATCTGGAGGCTCCAAATTGATGGCAGACATGCAATATGATGGATGACTGGATTCCACGGGGTAACCAGGCCAAGTTGTATAAAGTTTGAAGTCTAACATGAACAATGAGTTGGCAGAGGAATCATGTTCACAGGAAATCTGGGAGTTAAATGGAAATAATGATTGTTCAAACATTTTCGATAGAACTGACACTCCGTTCGTTATGAAACAGGTGGCCACCTCCCTGTGAGGCATTACATAGTGATGATGACGTTGAACAGAGGAATTGAAATGGATAGAGGCAAGAGAACCAAAGCACCAGGAAGCAAAAATGAACAGTCAAAAAGTAGATTGGCTTTAAAGCCATAAACTAACAAAAATAAAGCAAGCAGTGAGTTATTCGAGGTAGAAAGTCAAGAGTAGAGAATAGAGAGAACGAGTCGAGCTGACCTGAAGGAAGCATTGATCCAGATAAAGCCAGAGAGAGTCAGAGAGTCTATCTACTCCACAGAAGCCTTGAGAGGTTCAAGTGAACTCCTCTGTATAGACCTGTCCTGTATGAGCCTCATATTGGGCGCATACTACTGTGACCAATAGAGGTCAAGTTTTAGTAAGGATAGTCTGTGTACTTTAGAGACTTGGTGGGGTTCCAAGTCCAGTCCTACTAGTTTATATCTATTGAGTGCGACTCAAATTGAGCTCACTGCTGTAAAACTCTGCTTTGAAAACATAATAGAGAGGCCACCACTAAAGGATGGACCAGGACACGTAGCCCGGGAGTATTGGGTGAACTCCTTATTAAACTTGTCATGTTTACATGTTTGCCTATTATGTTTTCTCTAAACTACTTTACTGTCTATGTATTTCACAATCTTATCGATCTGTTGCATAAAGTAACATAGGCGCATCCATGCACATGAGTATGTAATACCTTTAATTCTTTGTCCTGGATAAATTCCACATCAATAGTGCTAACTCCAAAGATATTTTGAAGGACTGGGTAATGGAGTTGGCTTGATTTAGAATGACACCCAACCATATCTACAAAACCAAGATACTAAGGAAGGCGTACCAATAATTGGTCATATTTGCATGTCAACTGTATTTCCAAGCAAGCACTAAAACCTTTCCACAAAGTTGGGTGATCACACTAGACCATCTGGCTAGAGAAGGAAAACCATGTAATTAGTTGGTGTATTGTCTCATCAACTGAAGGAGCAAGTAAGGAAGGCTCAACAATCACCCGTAGGTATGCATGAAAGATTTACATATCCTCCTGCATTCTAGATGCAGTATGTGCCCGACATGAGTTCCCGAGCTTGGAGTGGGCATGGTCATCGACAGAGACTATTGTGAACACGTATTTCAAGTTGTTGTTTGAATGGAGCTTCAAAGGTCCAGTAATCACATGGTTGTTCGATCATTTTGTCACCGAAGTGTACAATATGATATTTGAACAGGATCCACCTTGCATGTCAAAGGAAGAAATGGAGGCATTGACTGGCATTGCAGATTGGTATGCCTCATTGTCAGGCACTTCCATCCAAATGTTCAGTGCATAGAGGCCTCCACATGTTCTTCCAAAATTTTCCATGGATGTACTTGTCATGTAGGAAGTAACATATCATATCTCGACAGGATTGACAACTAGGCTGCAATGGAAGAGGAAAGCACCTTGGCCTGTTGTTCCATTGCGGATTGGGTTATATGAGATCCGGAGTATCAAGCAAGTAGATGTTGAAGAAAATTTGATGAAGAAGTGCCCGTTCGATCTTTGAACCTAGAATCTGTATGAACCACATTGCATTGTGAAGGGTAATAGCATGAGATTTTAGTACAACTGGATCTACGAGAAATTTCATTGGGCCAAGTGTTGGGTTGTGTTATATTCTTTCCACGACTAACCTACATTGTGAACCGGGGGGTTAGAGGGGGGGGCGGAGCCACCCCTTCGTTGCGCCGAATGTACAGCGAGGGGGTTACAGGGGGGGTGACAGACCCCCCTCTCTGGGGTGTTTGAAGGGGGCAAGTAGCCCCCCTCTACGGGGTCCAAGGCAGTGCCCCGGGAAAAACTTTTTGGACCCTATATTAGGTTGGGCGAATGTACCTATGGTTTTGGACGTGATGGTTTTCGGTCCATGGTATTGGATGCTTCGACATGTATAAATATGTATTGTATCATTGAAAGGACAATAATGAAAAATCAAGCTGGTAGTCCCGGTTTTGGGATCCAATGGGAAATCTCTGTGTATATGTGTTTTATGTGTTATGCTCTCGCATTTTTATTTTTCCTG
>APFE030970278.1:31044-55400 GCA_000404065.3 Pinus taeda
TCTGAGAAGTTCTCTTGGTGTAGAGAAACAATGGGCATTTCAAGGCTGGAAAAATGACTAAGCTCTCCTGTGGCCCCTTGTGGAAAGAAAACAACAAGTGGGATATTGTTGGGTTGTGTTATATTCTTTCCACAACTAACCAACGTAGTGAACCGGGGGGTTAGAAGGGGGGGGGCGGAGCCCCCCTTCGTTGCGTCGATTGTGCAGTGGGGTTTGAGGGGGGTGGGTAGCCCCCCTCTACAAGGTCTAGGGCAGCGCCCCGGGAAATTTTTTTTTGGACTCTATATTAGGTTGGGCAAACCTACCTATGGTTTTCAGTCCATGGTTTTGGACGTGATGGTTTTCGGTCCATGGTATTGGATGCTCCGTCATGTATAAATATGTATTGTATCATTGAAAGGACAATAATGAAAAATCAAGCTGGTAGTCCCGATTTTGGGATCCAGTGGGAAATCTCTGTGTATATGTGTTTTGTGTGTTATGCTCTCGCATTTTTATTTTTCCTATGATTTAGAATTCGTATGCAGGTAATTTGTATACGGGGTTAAAACCTACACCAAGGAGGACTCATCGAGATATTGTTAGAGTTTCTCCAGACCTAATCAATATGTTGGCTTCATCATGGAGTGGTTAGTGAAGCAACATGAAGCAGCATCACAAATAACCCTAGTAGTAGTAGCAGCAGAGGCAGCAGAGCCAAGCATACTAGTGTGTGACAAAGGGAAGAGGAAGATTGTTGATCGCATGGAGGAAGAACAAAGCTGAAAGTTTTGAGAAAAGCCACTTGTAGATAAACTAGCTATGGCTATAGAGGCGAAGAGGCACCAGTGCAACAAGTGAATCGCGTAAAGGTAGAGGGATAAAAAGAGAATGGAAGAGGTAGATAAGGAGTTGCATGAGCTGAAAGAGAAACTCTGAAAGGAGCAAGAACTGTGCAAATAGGAGAGGGAAGTGTAGCAACAATAGATACAAAAGTAGGTGTAACATGTTCAAATAGCTGAAGCAGTGCCTGTACAAGTAGTCGATCCATCTGAATAGCTAACATCAGGCAAATAGGTGAACCATCGCAGGAGCAAGACTTTGCTCATGAGATAGACCAAGCACTTCAACAGTTGGATGCAGACATGTAGCAGCAGGAGTTGGAACACGACACCGACCTCATGCCTCACCACAAAGAGGTCGACTCACCCACTTCAATGCATCCAAATGATGAGAAAGTCTCGAATGACCAAGGAGGCACTGAGATCCTTGGTGATTAGCCAGAAGAAGAGATGCACAACCTCTCATATGATGAATCCCATCATAGATTTGTGCAATCTCGCAGAGTGCCAACTTTGGAGGATCAAACATCTCCTACACAAGTTATAGAACGAGTTATTGTGATTGATGTGCATAAACGTTCATCCACCTCAATCGATGCAACCAGAGTGTATACCGAAGCCACAAGCTCAAGTGTCTGGTTACTGATAAATGAGAATGAGTGAATAGCGAAGGAACTACAAGTGGCCAAGCAAGGAGAAGACTTGGTGATGATATCCACCCAATATGAACTAAAGAAAGAAATACTAGATGAAGTATTGTCCCTTGACACAGTTATGCAAGAATTCTACTCCAAGTTTGGTACCATGCACTAGGCAGTCATCCATCTCAACAGATGGTAGCAATGATGTGCTAGAAGAGCATGTATCTTGACAAATGTGCATGCTGCTATTGAGAACATACAAACGTGGACACTAAAGTACAAGGAAGCCATGCTTCACTTACAAAATATGATGAGGGCCAAAGTGGTCGAGCCACATGCACGTATATGGAGTCAGATTTGTAACTATGAGGACCTCCCACAACTCATCACTAGCATACATGCTTCCCACGCACAAGTATTCAAGAGCATAGATGTTGTAGTGCACACACATGTGATCCCATCACTTGGAACTCTCACCCAGGTGAAGATAAAGAATTAGGTCTGACTTGAGCTTGACTTGTACTTCAATGAGTTGATGCACACTGCCACCAACCCAGACTTGCCCATCAATGCAAACATCATGCACAAGTATGTTGTTGGTTCGGCCACATTGAAGACAATGATGTGCATGCTTTAAGATGAGTTGGAAAGAGGAGACCAAGTAGTGTACCCAGATGCTATGGAGGCAAGGTTCAGGTTTCAGAGGGATGTCACCGTGTAACACACAGACACTATCAAAGACTACCTATCTTGACATCAATATGTTAGTGTTGATCAACATGAGGATGTCGAGCAATTGGACTTCTATATTTGTCTAAGTTAGAGTGATGTCTAGTTTGGCTTGCTCAATCCATTTTGTTCACATGGGTACATGTGCATTGTAATGTTGAGTCATGTCAAGTGTAATTCAAGTGTCAATAGTGGATTTAAAAATCATAGAGTAGGTGAAGAGTCATGAGAGTGGTTGAATAGTCACAAAGGGGAATGTCAAGGGCCAACCCACCCTTTGCTATAAATAGTTCCCATAACTCATTATAGAGGCTTTTGGTCAGCCAAGATTCTAATAATACTATCTTGGAAAGAGCTTGGATAGTATTGTAACACACCTTGGCTTCTCCATTGCACGGAGCTAGTACATCTCTTTGGAGGAGTAGGCGGATGTGGCTATAATGTCCCATTGTTGGGGCTAGTAGGTTTACATGGATGTGATGTATGATTGGAACTTAAACTGCTTTATATAATAAGAGCCATCACATTTTCATGCATGTGTTGTTATTGTAGTTGGACTGTTCCAGTTGTTGTAGCAAGGTATGTTGTTTAACTTACGTATTTGTGTATGAACACTTGTGTATGAAATTATTTGAATCTTGCTATAGACGTGTTTTTGGTTTAAGCATCAATTTGGATATGTCGGCTGACCTGCTTTCCAGCTTGTGATGCATCTTTTCTCATGTCTTCCTTTCCTAGTTGCATACACTTACAAGTTTCCAAGGGGCGCACTCATCCCAACCCACTTATGTTAGAACCTCTCATGCACCTTACTTGACTCACTGTAGCAGTCACACCCTTGCTACCAACAGAGTTATCTCACTTTCCTCTATGCGACATCACAGTCAAGGCATTTCTTTACAACCCATTGATGGGACTCCTACACTAAACATTCTAAGGTATAATTGGTACTTCTTACCAGGGAGATCCCCTTGACATGTTGGTAGGTCTAGCACCATCAACAAATATAAAAGAGTATAAAAGGTGTCTTAGTGAGTCTAAGAGAGATAAATTGATGGAAATAAAATACTTTTGAGTCTGTAATTGTAGATCTTTTTGTGTGTTGGCGAAGGGAAGGCTCTCATATCTGAGTGCGTGGAGACCTTTGTAAGTATGCAGCTGAGTGTGCGAGCCCCTACAATTGTGTGTGCAAGGTCTGGAAAGTTTTGTAAGGAAGATCTGAAGTAATAAAAGATATTTGAAGCAATTTTATGTCTATTTTTATGCACTTGTGTATTTTATGTATTTTCACACATCTGAATTATATTTATCTTTAGTTATCATAATTACTCCGCGAAGATCTAGATCTATTTTTAGATGTTATTTCATACCTAATTAGATTTTCACGTGAAGCTCATAACTCTCTTTAACTAAACACCACTTGAGTTTCATGAATAAGGGTTTGTGAAGGTTAGATCGGGCCTAAAATGCAAAAAACGCGTTAAACCACATCACATAGCCTTTTGGATGTAAAAGCTTGGTTCTTGCATCCCCTAATACTACTTCGGGTAAGACTGCAGTCTATGCTACGTGCGTTGTTTCCAAAAGGGCTGGTAGTGTAGAGTTTTGTTGGTTAGCACAACTAACTCTGAACCTGGGTCCAAGCCCCCTCAAGCTAACAACCTTAAACCATTTGGAGTAGGAGTCCCAGCATTGGGTACTAAAGCTATGCCTTGACTATGATAATGCGTAGAGGTAAGGAATATATCCTTGTCGACAACAAGTGTGTGACCTTACAGTGAATCAAGAGAGATCCATGGGGAGGTTCTAACAAATGGAGGGAAAAATGATGTGTATCCCTTAGAAGCCTATAATAGTACGCAACCTGAAAGGCACACGATCTAAATGACAGCACAAACTCGAAAGCAGAATAGTCGACAATCCAAAGTGATGAGTTAAACCAACAACACACTTCAATAAGATTCATACAATCTCATATGAAATAGTCCATACATCAATGTGTAAGTAAAACTACATACATTGCTAAAGTAACCAGAATAGTCGAACTACAATAGCAACATATGCATGAAACATGTTGGCTCTATTATATTATATAAAGTGAAATTTCCATTCCTACATACTGTTGGAAATAATATTGAGAGGGGGGGTGAATCAGTATTAGCAAATCAATAATTTTTCATTTCCATAATCAGATTCATATACGTTACTTCAGTTAAGATAACCCGCGTGTACATGCAACTGTGTTTAATGCAACTAGCGTATATCCAACAAACTTATGATTCAGTTAATTCATCATATGTTGATCTTTAAACAGTGCATCAGAACATTATTAACCATATAAGAAGTAACCAGGTGTAGTAAAAATAGAATAGATCATCACACATAGAAAACACACATGAACACCAAGATATAAGGTGGAAACCCAATGTGGCTGAAAACCACCTGCTACAATCATCTTTGTCTTCTTTTAATAATAAGAGAATTCTATTTACAATTTTTTTACTAGCATAGACTTATACTAGTACACATGCTTCTACCTGCAGAACGCTACAACCTTATCTCATTCTCCAGCTTCTACTAGAAGGGAGCTACAACCCCCTAGCTCTTGTACTAGCTGATATGTTTACTAGTATGTAGGTGCTGGCTACAAAAGGCTACAAGCTTCCCTTTTCTTCTAGGGACCACGTTTCATGAATTTTCAGACTTGATCCATCAACAAAATCATTCAATCATCAAATATTTGCATCAACCAATCTTTTGTTGAACCAACCCCAACCAAATCAATCAATCACTCAAATTATTCAGAATGTTGTTACCAGAATACTGTAACCAGAATCCAAGCAATAATCTAGACCATTGCAACAACAAACAATAGCAACTAAATTGATTATAATTTATACGCTACTTTCTTGTTTCGAACCTGTGTGTATACGTTCTTTCCTCAAAACCAACCAGTGTATGCATTTGCAACTATTAATTCATTATTCTGAAGCTATACCAGACTTTAGTTATACCTAGATCATATCATTTACAGAATAATATATGCGTCAGTATTCAGATCTAGAGTATTCATCAGCAAAAACACATAACTATAGTTCACTTTACACCTTAAGATCTTTAGATCTTATCCTCCATCAACTGCTAAGGTTCCTCCTTGGTTCAAATCCAACAATGCATCATAACCCAATAACCTGCATACTAGATCTCACTCTTCATCAGATATTCAATAGTTGAGTACATTGGCCTAATGATATTCTCCTCCTTATATAGCTTTAGGCCTTTCTCAATACCATGGACCAAAAACACTTAGGACCAATACCTTGGACCAAATACCTAGGGTCAATACCTCGAACCAAAGACCTTGGACCAATACCATGGATCCAAATACGAGGGACCAAATACCTCAGACCAAAACATAGTTTTCCAACATGTACTCGCCTTTCCTTTTGTGAAACTGCATGTATACGTTAAACTCTTCTTTTGGTTTGTTAACCTGCATGTATACACTTCTTTGTCAAGGTGAACCTACGTATACCTTTCTCTGATCATTAATTCTTTGCTATTGATCTACTGCACTATGATTATCATCTGAGTGGGTTCTCATCAAGGACAACACCTATGCCATAATGCCAACAATCTCCCCCTTTAGACTTGATGGCAACACCAATTCACTAAGACACTCTCCCCCTTTGTCATCAAGGGCAAAGGGTCATGCTCCCCTTGAGTACTAGTTGAATCCTTTGATATCCTAAATTTCTGATTGAGATCTTATGATCGAGTCCATGCTCCCCCTGAACCCAAGCAAGGTCTACAAAAAGATATCATGACTCTATACATACATCAATAATGACCTTCCTATCACCAAAGACTCATACATACATCCATCTCCCAATCAACTGGGGATATACCAAATTTGACTCATCCACCCAACCAAGTGGGCATATGCAATTGTTTATACATGTCAAAACACAAACATTAAATCATCCATTCCATGCATAGTGGGGTACAAGTTAGGACTTTTCATGACCTTTACATTGAAAGATGTACATGGCTTATATAACAAATACCAAATATCTTAAACAAGACTATGATAGTCATTAGAAACTACCATCAACAACAACTGTCAATCAATATCTAGATCAGAAACCATGTTCTCCCCCTGAACCTGTTCCACCTGAAACAAAATCTGCACTAACATCTGCTTAGATAATGCCAACAATGCATTATCAAAATCATATTCTCGCGCTAAACCATATCAAACCCCTTTTTCCCGAGTCTGGCCCGCTGCTATTCCTCAAACCCACATATACACGACTATACCTACAAAAACCAGCGTATATACATGACTATGCTTAATGAAACTCTCATATAACCACCTTTCTTTGAAGAAGATAGGATTTAACAGCAGGATGATGCACCAACTACTCTCAGCTTTTGTCTAAGATATTCAAATGTCTCTCTGGGTAGTGGTTTATTGGATATATCAGCAACTTGTTCTTTGGAGGGAACATACTCCAATTTGATCTTTTGTTCAAGAACTTGTTCATGTAGAAAATGATATTTGATTAGTATGTAATTGGTCTTGGAGTGCATGACTAGATTCTTTGAAATATTGATGGCACTTGTATTATCACATAGAATGGAGATGGGTGGAGTACATGTGATCTGAATATCTTGCAAGGTTTGCATCATCCAAAGTAGTTGTGTGTAGCAAGATGCGACAACCATTTATTCTGCCTCAACTGTAGATAATAAAATTGAACTTTGTTTCTTACCAAACCAAGACACTAACCTGGAACCCATATAAAATGTACCACCACTAGTGCTTTTTCGGTCATCAACATTTCCTGCCCAATTTGCATCCGTATATGCATGAAGTGTAAGATCTGTATCTCTAAGATACCATAAACTAAAGCCTTGTGTTCCTTGAAGATATTTGAATATCCTTTTGACTTCCTAAAGGTGTGATTCCTTTGGATTTGCTTGGAATATTCCAACTATTCCCATTGCATGCATGATGTCCGGTCGAGTACCTGTTAGATAAAGCAAGCTACCAATCATGGATCTGTAAGTCGGTTGATGCACCGCTGCTTATTCATCATTTGAGCTAAGACTACATCCTGTTACCATTGGGGTACATACTGGTTTAGAATCTTCCATACTATACTTTTTTAGGATCTATTTGAGGTATTTGGTTTGTGAGAGAAAAATACCATCCTTATTTTGTTGAACTTGTAGACCAAGAAAGTAGGTGAGCTCACCAAGCAATGACATTTCAAATTCTTGTTGCATTACTAAAGCAAAATTTTGAATCATGGATTCTTCATTGCTACCAAAAATGATATATCAATGTCAACAACAATTATTAGCAATTTACTAGTGTCAATATTTGTATATAGATTACTATTTGCTGATCCCTTTGAAAAACCCTATTGATGGAGATATTTTTCAAGAGAGTAATACCATGTCCTTGGAGACTGTTTTAGACCATAGAGAGGCTTCCTCAGTTTCCATACAAGTTTTGTGTCATTTCCAAGAATGAATCCTTATGGTTGTTCAATATAGATTTCTTCTTCTAAGTCTCCATTAAGAAAGGAAGATTTTACATCCATTTGGTATACTTTGAATTTCTGAAAACTGGAAAGTGCAAGGAACATTCTGATGGCTTCAAGTCTACCAACAAGTGCAAAAGTTTCTTCAAAGTATATACCTTCTTGTTGAGCATATCCTTTACAAACAAGTCTGGCCTTGTTTCTAATAACTTCACCATTTTTATGCAGCTTTTTTTTGAATATCCATTTAGTTCCTATGATATTCTTATCATGAGGTCTAGGAACTAATTCCCAAGTATTATTATTTTAAATTTGCTCAAGTTCTTCAGTCATGGCCATGACCCAATATTCATCTCTGCATGCTTCATTTACATTGTGAGGTTTAATGGAAGATAGTAATGCTAGATAGCTTGAAGCTTCGGCAATGATTCTTCTTGTCTATACACCTGCTCCTTTTTCTCCTAAAATTTGAGTTTCTAGATGATTTTTTTGAACATACCTGGACGAAGTTTTTTCTTCCATCATTATCTCTTCTTCTGATGCTTCATTGGTTTCTTCATCAGAATCAGTGTGATTTGATGTGGGAAAATGATCCTCATCTTCTTCATAATCTTTGGCTTTTATCTATTTTGGATTTTTGCATGCTTCATCAACCACAACATCAATACTCTTAATAATTTTCCCAAGTCTTTTATTGTAACATTTATATCCTTTACTTCGAGAAGAGTAGCCAAGTAGAATACCTTCATCTGCTTTGGGTTAAAACTTACCAAGCTTTTCATCAATCCTTTTGATGTAACATTTGATTCCAAAAACTTTGAATTATTTTAGAGTAGGAGTCTTACCATACCAAATTTCACGAGGAGTTTGGGTGTTGTTTACACAAACATTTTCTTAGTTGAGAATAGTGACAGCGGCGAAAGAAACTTCACCCCAAAAGGTTGCAGGTGTTCCAGATTCATCCAGCATAGCATGAACCATCTTTTGAATAGTTCTGTTCATCCTTTCTACCACTCCATTTTGTTGAGGAGCCCTTGCGGTGGAGAACTTCCTTTTTATTCCATGTTGTTCATAGAATTCAAAGAATTCATCTGAGGTAAATTCCTCTCCTCTATTAGATCTAAGGCATTTTATTTTGCAGTCTGATTCATTTTCAACTAAAGCTTTGAAGGCTTCGAACTTTTCAAATGCTTCATCTTTATGCTTTAGAAGACCTATCCAACACATTCTAGAAAAATCATCAATGAACAATATAAATTATTCTTCTCCATGAGGTGACATTTTCCATGATGGACCACATAAATCAGTATGAACAAGTTCAAGTAGCTTACTAGTTGACCCTTCCTTTTTGATGAATTGAGTTCTGGTTTGCTTACCGAATTGACATGATTTGCATATAGTATTTTCAGGAATGTTGATATTTGGAAGATCATGAACAACCTAGAATATGCATGCTTTTCTTATTTGAGAGAAGCTTGGATGTCCCAATCTTCTGTGCCATAGCCAATTTTCATCATTTTTGCTCAGATAGCACTATTGATGTTGTCCCTTGAGAATGTATAAGTTGTTTAGAGTTCTTTTCCCTTTAATCATAGTTTCTCCTATATCAAGCTCACGAACAACACATCCATTTTATCGAAACACTACATTTCCTTGATCACACATTTGACTCACACTCAACAAATTATGCTTTAAGCCATCAACATACATAACATTCCTAGCTTTAACTTTTTCTTTCAAGAAAACAGAGCCTTTACCTTTTATGACAGCAAGAGTGTCATTTCTAAATAAGACACTCTTTTCCTTTCCTAAGGCATTATATGAGTGTAGTTTTTCTCTGTCACCTCTCGTGTTTTGAGCATCCATTGTTAATGTACCACTACTTTTCTTGTCCTTATGCATACAAGGCTAGACCACATCTTTCTATTTGTGGTTATTTATTTCTCCATATTTTGGGATTTAATGGAGTTTTCTCTTTCTGAGCTATTTGCCAAAAATTACTCTTGCATTCAGATTCTTCATGGCCAAAGTTCTTACAGATTGAGCATTCTATTTCATTTTTAAGAAGAGAAAAGTTATTATAGGAAATTTTCTTGATCCCTCTCACATTTCTTTGATTTTGTGCTTGTCTAGTCATGATAGTTTTGTAAGAAACACATTGAGCAACGTTGTGTCCAAAATTATTACATGAGAAACATTGACCATTAAAGAAGTTCCTATGATTATCAAATTTACTGACTTGTTGATTGTAGTTGAAGTTCCTCCTACTGACTTGTTGATTGATATTATTTGAAGCAAATTGAGTGTGATTTTCTGGAGGTTGATTGTGACTTATGTTAATCCTTGAAGTAAATTGAGCCTGATTCACCTAGTGATGCCTTCGCTAATGATTTTCGAACCGTTCACTGCTCTTTGCTACATCACAATAGCTTTTAGTGGAGGTTGATGGCTTCTGTGATTGAGATGTTTCTTCAGTATATCCAAGACCTGCCTTTATCAGTGGAGAGCATTGTACTTTGATAATTTCATTTAAGGTTTTTTATCCTTTAGTAAATCTAAGATTGAGAGATTTTGTTTTCTCAAGCTCCTTTCTTAGACCCACAATTTCACATTCTAGCTTCTCATTGTGTTTTTCTCTTTCAGCAAGTTGGTATGTCAATGTATCTATAATCATATTCCTTTCTTCTAAACAGATTTTGATTTTAGAGATTTCTTCATAAATATCATCTTCATCTAAAGCATCCAAAAAATCATCATCTTCATAAGCCATCAAAAGTCTATAGCCATTACCACTTTCGTCTTCATCACTATTTGATAAACCATCGGTATCTTCATGAGTATAGTAGCTCTTTTAGTTACACTTTGTTTTCTATTCCATTTTTCATTTTCCTTCCTTCTATCATATTTATCTTTATGAGGACATTTGGCAACATAACGACTGACTCTACCACAGGCAAAACATTTGAAAGGTAGTTTACCTCTGAATTTGCTAGAACCCCGTTGAAGATTCTTGACAAAGTTTGCTTCCTCTTCTTCTTCTAAAATATCTCCTGATTCATTGAGTTCTTATTTTCCTTTTTTTGTAGCTTTAAATGCAGATTCTCTCATATTTGAAGGACCTCCTTCTCTCATCTCAAAGTCAGTTAAGATTCCATGAAGTTGTGTCATAGTAATTGTCTGTAGGTCCTACTTTTCTTCTATGGTAGATACTTTTGATTCAAATTTAGCAGATAAGGATCTTAAAAAATTTTCAACTAAGGTAACTTCCTTTATTTCTTCACCTAGATTCTTCATGCAATTAAAAATCTCATCCATACGTAAGAAGTAACTAGCTATACTTTCATCATTGTGCATCTTGGAGTTTCATATTGAATTCTAAGGGTTTGCAGTTTAGCACGTTTTACATGAGAGTCTCTTTCGTAGCTTAGAACGATTTTGTCCCATATTCCTTTGGCTCATTTGAGCTGCATAACCTTGAAAAACTCTAATTGTGACAGACTTCCCAATAATGTATTGACATCCTTGGCATTGGTTTCATATTGCTTTTTACCTGCTGCAACTCTAGGTATTATTGATGGAAATGTATATCATCCTTCCATGATTTCCCAAACATCTATTCCAAGAGATTGAATATAGACTATGGTTCTTACCTTCCAATAAACAAAGTTGCTCCCATCAAAGATTGGTGGTTTGAAATATCCTCTGCTTTCTTGATTACTCATGATGATGGATCTTCCTTCAAGTGATCAAGCTTCTTCTGAAGGACCGGCTCTGATTCCAATTGTTGGAAATAATACTAAGAGGGGCGATAAATCGGTATTAGAAAATCAATATTTTTTCATTTCCATAATCAGATTCATATATGCTACTTCAGTTAAGAAAACTCGCGTGTACACGCAACTATGTTTAATACAACTAGCGTATATCCAATAAACTTATGATTCAGTTAATTCATCATATGTTGATATTTAAACAATGTATTAAAACTTTATTAACCATATAAGCAGTAACCAGGTGCAGTAAAAATAGAAGAGATCATCACACATAGAAAACATACATGAACACCAAGATATAAGGTGGAAACCCAATGTGGGTGAAAACCACTTGCTGCAATTATCTCTATCTTATTTTAATAATAAGATAATTCTGTTTACAATTTTTGTACTGGCACACACTTATACTAGTATGCAAGCTTCTACCTGTAGAAAGCTACAACGTTCTCTCATTCTATAGCTTCTACTCGAAGGAAGCTACAACCCCCTAGCTCTTGTACTAGCTAATATGTTTACTAGTATGTAGGTGCTGGCCTACAGAAGGCTACAACCTTCTCTTTTCTTCCAGGGACCACGTTTCATGAATTTTCAGACTGGATCCATCAACAACATCATTCAATCATCAAATATATTTGCATCAACCAATCTTCTCTTGAACCAACCCCAACCAAATCAATCAATCACTTTGATTATTCAGAATGTTGTTACCAGAATATTGTAACCAGAACCAAAACAATAATCCAGACCACTGCAACAACAAACAACAACAACTAAAACATTGATTATAAGGTATATGCTACTTTCTTGTGCCGAATCTGCGTGTATACGCGCTTTCCTCAATGCCAACCAGTGTATGCATCTACAACTATTAATTCATTATTCTGCAGCTATACCAAACTTCAGTTATACCCAAATCATATCATTTACATAATAATATATGTGTTAGTATTCAGATCTAGAGTATTCATGAGCAAAAAAACATAATGATAGTTCACCTTACACCTTAAGATATTTATATCTTATCCTCCATCAAATGCTAAGGTTCCTCCTTGGTTCAGATCTAGCAATGCACCATAACCCAATAACCTACATACTAGGTCTCACTCTTCATCAGATATTGAATAGTTGAGTACGTTGGCCTAATGATGTTCTCCTCCTTATATATCTTTAGGCCTTTCTCAATACCAAGGACCAAAACCACTTAGGACCAATACCTTGGGCCAAATACTTGGGGTCAATACCTCAAACCAATTACCTTGGACCAATACAATGGATCAAAATACCATGGACCAAATACCTCGGACCAAAACTTAGTTTTCCAACATGTACGCGCCTTACCTTCTGTGAAACTACCTGTGTACATTATATGCTTCTTTTGGTTTGTTAACCTACGTGTATACACTTCTTTGTCAAGGTGAACACGCATATACCTTTCTCTGATCATTAATTCTTTGTTATTGATCTGTTGCACTATGATCTGTCATCTGAGTGGGTTGCCATCAAGGATAACAACTATGCCATAATGCCAACACATACAACCATGACAACCACTAGACCCAATAATGGAATGTTATAGTCAACACCACCTGGTCCTCCAAAGAGATGCACTCACTCTACACTACAAAGAAGCCAGGGTTCATCACAATACTCTCCAAGCCCTCTATAAGCAACGCCTAGCAAAATCTTGGCTCCCAAAAGCCTGTTCTATTAGTTATGAGGCTCTATTTATAACAAAGTGTGGGGTGACCCTTGACATTCCCCTTTTTGACTCTTGGACTACCCTCATGACTCTTAAAATCCATTACATAACTATTTACATTACATTTTATTATTTGTATTCCACTAATGACACTTGGAGTTTCAATTTTCATCATGTTTACAAAAATTATACATTTTCCACATATACCTATGTGGGATAAAATTGGCTTGAGTTAGCCAAACAATACAACACTAAGACTCGGACAACTATGGAAAGACTAGCTCATCAACCTCTTCTCTGTGATCCTTGGTGACGAACAGATGGTGTACTTGGTAGTGCGCAATGGTGTCCATGTACTCTTTGATTATGTACTTCTGGAAATGAACTCATCTCCATTTATTCTAGGTATATTTATTTGGGACCTTAGTCCAACTCATCCGGTAACATGTGCAGCTTAGTTGTGCGCAAGGTGGGGCCGACGATGTAAATCATCATGTTATTTGTGCTGAATTGCAAATCTGCAATGGTGGTCATGAGGATCAACAGATCAAAGTATGCATCGAGCTCCAGTCTGACTTGGTTCTTCTCTTTGGCCTTGGTGAGTGTGTCAATCGTTGGGGTGCCATACTTTGTCACCATGACATCAAAAAACATGTACAACCATGCATATGAAGCCTCCACACTAGTGAAGCGTGGCGAGCATTCCTCATAGCTATGGATCAGACTCTGGATGCGTGTTTTCTTGAACTCTACTTGCGACTACATCATCTTGTGAAACTAATGTGGGGCTCCCTTGTTTCTCATTTTCCATGTCTATACAAGATCAACTGTGGTATGTATATCTATGAGCATTCACGCTATATTGGTGTAGCGTTGTTGATGACCATGTATATGGACAACTGGTTCGTGCATGATGACGAGCCTATCATATAGTTTCCGCATGATTGTTTCAAGGGATGATACTTCAGCACTATGGCCATATTCTTCTCTACATTAGTGGATCCTACTCATTTTTCCTCTTTCTACCTGGATGCTTGCAACTCCTTAACCATGCGCTCATTTTCTACTATCAAGAAATTAACACTTAAGCACGTGGCTTTGGCATACGTCGTTGTAGCATCAACCAAGGTGTTTAGATGTATCCATACATCTGACAGAATCACCCATTCTTCAAAGTTCACAAGTGATGCATGCTTATTTGGGGTGCGCATTCTATGCACTTGTACTACTTTGTGTTGTGACTCATCAAAGGCTATGTTGTACACATTTGTTCCTAGATTATCCTCAAGTAGAAATATATCCCCTTGTTCACTCAGGGCTTGCTCTACTGTTGGAGCTAGTGAAGCTTATCGATTGACCTCAGTTTATTTTCAAATGAGGTCATTAGCCTGATCACGATCTGACTTCTCCATCTCCATGTCCATCTCTCATTTTTTCGTTTGACTGGTTTATAAACTTGCTTGATTGCATGCATGTTTATTTCACTTAGATCTATTCCAGCTTTGCACACACATCTAGTCATTCATGTTTTTAGGTTGCCATTAGGTAGATCTGGGCTATCTTTTCCCTAATCTTGTCTCTCCTAGCATGCTCTACACATTCCTAGAGGTAAGGCAGAGTCTTGACTGTCAGGAATGTGCAGAGCATGCTGGGAGAGACAAGATCAGGGCAAAGCCAGCCTGGATTTGCCCAATGGAAACCTGAAAAAATGAATGACTGAATGCTTGTATGAATCTCATACAAATCTAATTGAAATAACATGCATGTAATCAATAAAGTGCATAAATAAGTCAGATGAGAAAACCAAGAAGCTCATTAAGCGAGTCATCATAACGATGACTATGAGTGCATAAATTGTGCTATGAGTGTGACACTAAGGAAAGGTAATGAAAAACGTGAAAAAAAAATTCTACAAGATAAAATACATTGAAACACCATAGGTCATTCAATAAAGCAAAGGAAACAACACTCATACAAGCTGAAAACTAAAAAGCAACAGAAAAATGGCAAAAGGCATTAAAAGTTAAACTTACCTGGTAAAGCTACACTGACTGTGCTAAAGGTTCCTAGATCCCTTTGAAATGTCAGAGATCCAAGATCGAGTGAAAATAGTGAGCTTTGAGGCATAATTTAAATAGATTTGACTAAATTAGGGTTTATGATGTGCATGCCACAAATCTAGGAAAAAGTGACACTTGCGGGTAGTTTCTAAAAATAGTTTTGCATGTAACTCTTGCCACTAAAAATAGATCCCTAAAATTTCGGTTTTTTTTTGTTTTTTGTTTTCTCTTTTTTGGGAAAATCTTCCCGACATGCAGATATGGATAGCACAATTTTGGAGGGAACTGAGGAACCTATCGGTACATATGACGAACATCAACTCAGCAAAACTTCTATGTTGTTTCTGGACTGAGAAGCCTTGGTTAACTGGTCAGCTCTATGCAATTTTCCAGAGAAATGATGCTAGGCTACTAAGCACATTTCCAGGGAGAAATGCCATTGGGATACTTTTGTGCAATTCTAGAGAACAATGCAGCTGGCCTAGGCTACTCTATGCATTTCTGGAGAGCAGTGTTGTTGGGCTAGTCTTGTGCATTTTTGGATGGTAGTGCAGCTGGTTGGAATTGCACATTTCTGGAGAGTAGTTTCAGCTAGATTTCTCTACAAAATTTCTCAGTGTAGGGTAGTTGGTGGACTGCTCTGTACAATTCCTGAGGGAAAGACAAGCTCCCTCTAGGTTTGTGCAATTTTTCTCGACAGTTGATTGATCGGATGTGAACCAATTGTTGGGTGTGCTTGTGGCTAATTGGCAGGACAAGTGAGTTAAACACAATTTTTTAAACAATATATGGAGGCTCCAAAATGAAGTGAAGGAAAATTTTTGGAGGGTGGTTGTAACTGCTACAACATTGGCGACACATTGGTAGATCTCCAACTCTCTATATAGACATTGTTCGTGAAAAAAGAGTCTAACTCCTCTGGAAGTATTGTTCAATTCTTATATCTTCATGGCTTCAAAACTAATCCTAAGTTAACGATATATTCCCTTACCATTCTCTTGATCGGTCATCACACATTCCAAGCCAAGTCAAGTTAGTTGTTTTGATTGAGAATGAGGGGTATATTGGTACACAAGTAATAAGGATGTTGGATTTTTGGTTTCATCTCTTGTGTTGCTCCGCTGTTAACAAGCCTAGTTAGTACCCTGGTAGAGTCACGTAGGGAAAAAAACATCACTCTGTTGAAAGTGAGCCTAATATTTACCCTAATGGATTACTTTCATCACCTATCTATGTAGGAAGCCTTTCCCTTCTTTCGCCTCATTCATTTTTTTATTTTTCATTTATTTTTTATTTTCTGAAGAACTATGCATATGTAGTTATTTATTTTAGAGGTTGATGAGAGATCCTGACTTATTGAGAGTAGAAGAGGTTGTCCGTTTAGAGAAGTATTTTATATATCCCTCTGACAATACTTGTTAACGTTTCCCCCTCACCTTACTCTACTTAAATGAGCTGACAAGGGTTGACCCAAAGGAACCGATTAGAGTAGGTGGTACTAGTTAAAGTGCAAGCATTATGTTTTCACCAAGACTCACTCTGAACATAATGCAAGCATAAGGGTTACTAATGATTGAATCAAACTGTTCCCATTCCTTGATTAACTTGGGATCAACATTAATATCTATATTAAGGGGTTCACTAGCTGTTACCTAATTCTACTGCTTTTCTGTTGTCTTTCCCTTCTCAGAAATTTTTTCAATTTCAGGAGCATTCTCAGTAATTTTCTCCTCAATGTAGCCTTCAGTTTGTACCATAGAGGTTGTATTTAATAAGTCTAGAGATAGGGTTTCCAATCTCTGCACCCTGAGCCTATAGAATTTCTTTAGTCCTTCTGCTCCTAATTTGATCTTGGCCATATGTTTGACCTGAGAAAATATTTCTGCTAAAACAAACAAGTCATCGTAGCTATCCTCCTCATAATCAAATCTGGCGATTTTGGCCTGAGCTGTAAAATTGTAGGCAAACGATCTAGGATTGTACTGCCTTTTTGGGATGGTTTTGAGCATTAATAGCTTTATGTTCTCGGCTTCCTTCTCTACATGTTTGAAATCATGTAGAGTAAAAGCATTGCATCGAAGAGGAAATGTCGGCCACATGTGCTTCTTGGAATCCCTAAGATTCCTTGACATCCCTTTAATTGTTATTTGATGTGCTAATTCTCTGGCCAGTAGTTTATCAAGGATATACAGGGGAAGAACATGTGGGTTGGAAAGGCTACCGAAAATTCTTATGTAATTGAATCTTTCTTCTCCAAACCAACTACCAATTGCAGTTAGGTCGATTGATGCTTCCTCGTATAACCTAGGAGTAGGCTTATTGAGTATGGCATAATACATGGGAAGTATAAAACCATGACAAAATTATAGAAGTTATTTTTATAATGGGCTTTCCATAACTGATAATAAATGTGAATGGGGTTGGGATCCTGGGGATTCCATTTCCAATCGAGAATGGGGTATTCAGAATTAAAACAGATAATGTCCATAATATAGGCACTCATGTAAAAGGGGGATATCACCCGGGTAGACATAAACCTATTTTTTCTATATTCAAGTATCTCAGTGAACATTTTATCAGACATAATTTTTGCCCAGTCCATGATATAGCCATTAATTGTAGCCTCCATTATGGGACCATATCTATAGAGAATTTAGCAGAATCATGGACTCCAAAGAGTTTGCACATCATTGCACCAGCATAACAATAAGGAGAGGCCAATGAATCTACAGAGCACATCCCCAATGTTTTGTGCTTGTGTTTGGTCAGAAAATTCCTCCATTGTCTAATAGGGTCAGATTCAATGTCGTTCTCCTTGGAAAAAGCCTCCAAAAATGCTTTTTTATACCACTTCTCTGGTTGAGGTGAATGGTACATTTGTCTAAGATCCTCTACTCTAGACGACCTGAACACTTTTCCATCAGTTGTAGAGGATGTCATGTTTATGGTTGCAATGCTTTCAACAATCCACCTAACCACGTCATTGTAGGGAAAAACCTTGGGACGCACCGCTATTCTATGTAGATATGAGTAGGCCAATTCCTTAAGAGTATTTTTGAATTTGCTCGTGGAATCTATTGTTGCTTCTTCTTCGAGTTCTTCAGGCTCCTTTGTTTCTAGTAAATTGTAGATACTCTCCCAGGATGGTTTGCCTAAACTGAGGCAGGTAGTATCAGATATCAATCCTTTCTTATTTTGTTCTTCTTTGGCTACGGTAGGGGCCTTGGGTTTTTTCACCTTCTTTGTCATTTTTTTCTGGATCCATCAGCTCAGAGTTTCTCTGCACAGAAAATGAAAAACGTAACAGAGAAATATACTTTCTTAAAGCTAATATGAAATGAAAAGAGTTATGGTAATTCACGCATGATAAACGAAATGTAATTAAGTATTACCATGGGTGAAATCCTCAAATGATTCACCCTTAACTACAAAATTAATGACCTTCATAACTGCCAATCGTAGTTAATAAATGTAATACTTATACATCGCATCACACATATGCTTGATGGTCCTTTATAATGTATCTTTTGATTTTCCCGATCAGCGATCAGCGATAAATTGCATATCGCAATCGGGAGGTTCATCAATTAGGCTTAATGTTTTGGAGTGATAGCCCGAATTGCGATAAAGGTAAGGAATTCAATAAGGCAAAGGGATAATCAGTGGACCATTTGATTTATAGCTTTTTCATTTATTATTTATTTTTACGATTTATGCCCGTTAATAATACCTTTTGATGGTATTTTCTTGAAAAACGCACATTTCTATATGATATCGCATCAACGAATTTGAAAGGGCTTTCACTATGTGTCACGTGATATGTGCGATCTCCGATTGCGATTATGTTATTGGATCGGAGGTTTAGTATAGACCACTTCGGATGCATCCTTGTTTAATTTTGCAATATGCGATCTCCGATCGCATTATCACATCAGAGATCTACTTATGAGGGCTTCTCAAAGAAGGATATATCATATTATATTACATTTTAACAAAAGGTTTCGGATATTAATTCTATCAGATCATAAATTTTGATAAGGATTTCCATGTGTCATATGATTAAATCCAAGCATGTGATTATTATTAAATCATTGAATTTAACTAAGTCTTAAAAAGGGACCCATTTCTATTTAAAGTTTTTTGATGAAAATTTAGAAATGGGGGGGTTGTTGTACAGCACAACAATTCGCGATTCGCTGGAAGAAACAATTATCTCTGAGAATGTAATGCAATGTATTGAATTTATTAATTTGGAAATCTTTGAGTATAAAGAAAATAATTTAAGAACAATTAGCTAATCATTAACTCTGAATATAATGAAAAAATGTTTCTGCAATTTCTTTCCCATCTTTAAAAATAAAAACATTCTAAGTTTATTTAAGCCTTAATTGGTTGATAGAGATAAAACAAGGGGACCTCTCCAAATTAGCTTATATGATGACTCCGTTGTCATAGGTAAAGCCTCTGCTACTAGCAAACGTTTATAGTCTCGATAAGGTTACCTTTTAACCATTCGATCATTCATTGTCCCATCCATATCAGAGTATAATTTCTAAGAGTAAATCCAAAAAGATATGTTTACACATATTTTCCTTTTTGTATTTTCCATCTTCTTTATTTTTTTTTATTTTATTAAAAGATAAAAAGCCATTGTCCTGGTTTGGTGGCCAGCTATTGACAATGTCATTCACTGGTTGTAATTGAATTGAACAAGCTGGCTCGTGATGAGACCCCTTGTCTTATAATTATAAGCCATTTCCCTATTTTGATATGCAGTATTCGTAATGTCAGTTTAATTAGATCCCTATGATCACGGTAAGCATGCTCGTAATGAGACCTTTTATCTTTTATATCAAACATATTTTAGAATTACACCCTGAAAAATCATAAACTTTGTGGATGGGGAGAATAATTTACTCCTTAAGAGAATATGGATGACAATTTATGAGTTGTAGATGCTAGGTTTGGATAAGTCTTTGCTTTTTACAGATAACCTCATTCGGGTTTTTAAAACTTCGAATGATTTACAGTATTTTCAAGTTTTGTAAAAGATTTTACAAAAATAAAAGAGGTTTCTGAGTTTTATTTTTATCTAACTCCCTAGAACTGCATTCTTTTCCTTAAAGACTTCCATATATAAAAAGTAAATATTTACACTATTTTCTTTAAGCAAATTACAAAACAGTAAAAGCCAATAGAAGGCTATTTACAACCTTATTACCTAAGCATAGAAATTCAAACAAACAAAACTGCAAATTGAATATTTACAAGTATGAAGGGGTTACCCTCTTAAGTAAATAATTTTTTCAAGATAAGCCCATTAACAGTAAGAGAATTTCTCTTACTTGATAGATCTTGCAATATGAATGTTGATGGGCCTACCTTCTCGATGATTTGAAATGGTCCCAATGACATTTTCTGAAATTTAGTGTGTTTTCCTTTATCTTCATACACTTTGTCCTATTTCAAAACAAGATCACCAATTTATAAAAATTTTGGGCCAGTAGAAATTGTATCAAAAGAATACTTAATAATCTGTTGATGCTTTGCATGTGTAATTCTGGCGTTTTCCCTTTCTTCTTCTAATTTAAGGATTTGATTATATCTCAATTGAATAGAAGATGAGATATTTTCCTCAATAAATTTCACTAAGGCCAGAGATGGGAGTGCTAATTTTGCTGGTATGACAACTTCCTTCCCATACACTAAATTGAATGGAGAAGTGCCAATTGAGGCCTTCTGTGTTATGCAGTCTGCCAATAATGCAAATACTAAAGACTTGTGCCAATTATTTTGATTCTAATCAACAATTCTCTTAATGATTTTGATAATATTTTTATTGGTTGATTCTGCTAAATCATTACCCTGAGGGTAGTAGTTTGCAGAATATTTCAATTTAAATCCTCTTTTAATAGCAAATTCAAGTATGGTATTTCTAGAGAAATAAGATGCATTATCGAAAATGATAGCATTAGGTACACCAAACCTGGTAATGATGAACTAATCTATGAATTCAATAATTGCCTCAGAGTTGGATGCCTTCAAAGGAATTGCTTTTACCCACTTTCTAAAGTAATCCATGGTTGTAAGGATATATCTGTGCTGCTTGGAAGAATGTGGAATAATCTCTCCAATGATATCCAATCCCCATTGTTCAAAGGGTTGTTCGATGTTGACTGGTTGGAAAGGAAAAGTTGGCTTCCTTTGTGTTCCACCGGCAGTTTGACACGTTCTGTATTTCCTTACATATTCATGGGAATATTTAAATAAGGTGTGCCAATAATAACCAACATGTATAATTTTGTGCGCTATTGTATCACCTCCAAAATGTCCACCTGTTGGACAATCATGTAATTCCTGCAAGACCTTCTATGCTTCAGTTTTTTCAAGGCATCTTAACAAAAAAACGAATCATAATTCCTTCTAAACAACACATCATCAATAATCTCAAAGTGTTTTGCATTCAATCTTAAAGCACGGTTATTTTTGTAACAGAGATTAGGAGCGTATCCATTTTTCAAATAAAATAATAAAACCTCATATTGAGATTCAGGGTTGATGGTACTGATCTCATTAGTTTTTTGAATATTGTTCAAATCTTCATGTTCCTGGATGTTAGAAGCTCCTGCTAACAACCTGTAAAAACCTTGACCTTTGAGAATTTTCGTTGGTTTAATGTCCAAATCTTATTCTTGTAACATTGTAACCCAGTTTTCCCTCTTCTCTCCTAATTCCCTCTAGACTAGTAATTATCTGACTGCTGAAAATGGGACTGTTACTTTTGTATGATTTTTTAAGAGGAAAGGCCTAAAGTGTTAAATAGATTTGAACACAATGAAGGCTTGCTTTTCTACTTCAGAATAATTAAGCTCAGCACCTTGGATATTTGAACTAAAAAATGATATGGGTGCCTCCATGCTTTGATCATTGATTTGTGTCAACACGGTTGCATAAGAAGTATCGGATGCTAAAGTATATAAAATAAAATGAATGGAAAAATTTGGAGTTTTTAATGCAGGAGAACTTACGATTGCTTGTTTGATTGAATCAAAAGCTTCCTTTTCTTTATGCCCCCATTTGAACACTAAATTTTTCTTGATCATGGTCTTTAATGGTAAAACAATCTGTGAAAAATCTAGAACAAACCTTTTTACAAAATTTATTTGACCTAAAAATGATTTCATTGATTTTTTATTGTGTGGAAGTGGGATATCAGAAATCTCCTTGATCCTTTCTTGATCGATATAAGTACCATCTTTTGAGACAATAAACCCCAAGAGTTTACCTTGATCAAGAGCAAAAAATGATTTTTTTGGATTTAATGAAATCCCATACCTTTTACAGCGTTCAAAGATTTGCTTTAAATCATGTAAATGATTTTCTATTTTCTTGGAAAAGTCAATAATTTCATCCAAATAGACAACAATTGACTTATTAATTAAACCCTTGAATGCTATATCCATTTCTCTTTGGAAGGTAGCTCCAGCATTAATCAAATCGAAAGGAATTTTTTGGTAGGCATATGTTCCCCACTTAGTTCTGAAAGTAGTCTTGAGTCTGTCATCTATATGCACCAATATTTGGTTATATCCATAAAAACCATCCAAGAAAGACCTTAATTCAGAACCAGCTACTGAATGAAGAGTTTGCTCCATTGTTGGTGGTGGGAAGTTATCCTTTTGGCTGGCCTTATTAAGATTTCTAAAATCAATACAAATTCTAATGTCACCGTTCTTCTTTCTAACAGGCAGTAAGTTAGAAACCCATTTTGAATGTATAACAAGGAAAATTATCTTAGCTTTCAAGAGTTTTTTTAACTCTACTTTAATTTTAATTTCTAGGTTCGGATGAATTTTCCTTAATTTTTGTTGTACTGGTTTCTCTTTAGACATCATTGGAATTGTGTGTTTTATGATAGAAGTATCATATGGTTTTAAGTCATCATAATTCCAAGCGAAAACATTTTTATATCTATTCAAAAGTCTGATAAAGGCAAATATTTCTTCTGAAGCAAGTCCTAATCCCAAATTACTATTTTGTGGTTTGGCCTTAGTGCCAAGATTTATTAATTCAAATTTCAAAGTAGAAATTTGAAGTTTTGGATTAGTAACTTGCTTAAACCTATCCTTGATGTCATGTAGATCCTCAAGCTTGACTACTGATTTAGGTATGGAATTTTCCTCAAGTCTTTGCTTTATTTGAAGATCATGATCACTCTCATCAATAATCTGATCATCATAGGATTTCTCAGAAGTTAATAAATTCAAAATGTCGTTGCCATGATTGAATACCTGCCAGTTAGTGACATTGTCTAGAACCGATGGTCTAAAAATTAATTCAACTAAAAATATATTAGGGTTGTAATTGTCGGATGGGAGGTGCTTAGAAGAAACATTGGCTAGTAAATCAGTTGTTGCATTATGAGATCTAAGAATGGGAGAGATATTAAATGCTAGAAACTGAGATATAAGGTCTTGAACCAAGGATTGATAATGTTTAAGATGACCATAACGACAATGTATAGTATTCCTTACTTGCTTGATAACAATCTCAGAGTCACCAAATACTTTAAGATATTGCACTTTCAGGCCTATTGCTTTGTAGAGTCCTTGGATCAATGCCTCATATTCAGCAGTATTATTTGTACACTCAAATTCTATTCTGCAAGATAACATAGTTTTTTCCCCCTCAGGACACACTAAAATACATCTTGCTCCTACACCGTCATTGGATTTTGACCCATCAAAATATAAAGACCAAAATACAGGCTTATCTATGGTTTTATTTACAATTTCTTCAGCAATATTAACACACCTTGATGTATCTGTATGAGAAAAAAATTCTATTTGAGATGTGAAACTATTAACTGAGAAAGGTGATGATTGAGCATTAAAATTACCAAAGAATGATTCTGATGAGTAATTTCCAAGAATGTTATTATTGAAATCTATGGGCTGATTTTCTTGTTCAAACTCTGTTACAGTATGGGTCACATGTTTTTCCCGATCAATCTTAATTTGATTTGGTTTCCCTTTATAGGGAAGCCACATATGAGACCAATCAGTAGAAATGTAACCATGG
>APFE030970285.1:0-42081 GCA_000404065.3 Pinus taeda
TAACTCAGTTTACTGAGTTAAGTCCAATTAAATTAGTTCCAAACTATTTGAGGAACTAATTGAGAGTTATTAGTCAATTGATGTATGCATGCACTCAACCAGTGTACTCTAGATAACTGAAGATTCCCTCATCAGAAACACACGCATGTCTATTCTGAGAAAGACCCAGTTGAGTTAAATGTCAAGGACAATGTACTATCAATTGCACATGTTTTCCAATAAAGGAAACTCATGCATGCAGTCAAGGAAAGGTTCCTTGAGGATTGCGTAGTTCTGACAGTGTGTTAGAGTAGTGTGTGAGAGCAGTGTTCCACTGGGTGAAGGAGATCAGCCCAGAGGAACTGCGCAACGAAATAGGAGCTTGGAGGGCAGAGGAGAAGGCTTGTGAGAAGCTTTGATTTCCTGTGAGCATCTAGGAGGATTGTACTGAGAGCTGGCTAGTTGTGATAGCTAAGGCTTTGTATAATTCTGATGTATTTCCACCTTGTATGATAATACTGATCTGAATTGGATCCTAGAACACTCTCTAAGTTTTCATGAATTCTTAAAAATCATGCCAAAGTTTCAAAGTCTTATAAAGGGAAAGATTATTAGAGATATACTCATAACAGTTGCAATTAGTGATCAGCGCAGAGCAACGAGGACCCTCAGTCAAGCACGCAAACTGTCAGCCCATGGTAACACGTGTTGTTGCAAATTAGCAAAACGGGAGGTCTTTTCGAGAAATGAGGGTGGTTTCTGATTTGCAACAATTTTCTAATCACATATCCCTGGGAAAACCCCTCAAAGAAGGAAAAACCCATAGCACCTGGACCCAAAAAGTTATAAAATGCAACATACAGGGAAAATTTTAAGAACCCCCCCTAAATTTATAAATATAATAAATGGGCGAATCTCCATGGTATATAGGAAAAATGGAAGGCGATTTTTTCAATAATATAATATGTATATATAATTTTTTGGCGAATCTCTCACCAGGCATGGCAAATATTTTATCTTAGCATTGTGAACTCTTAGAGAATATTTTGAAAAAGTATAAAACCATATATGACAAGAGCCACATGGTGGCAATATCACTGTTCTTTTTCACATTTCCACCACATGGAACTTGTTTATAAAATTATAAAAAATCCAACCAAGTCCCTTATAATATGCAGGTAAGTGATACCTCTACTATGCTTGTCTTCGTTCAAGTGTAAAGATGGATCTATGCTAGTTTAATTCCCCCATTTAAATAGGCTACATTCTAGGTGAATACCATGGGTCAATACCGTGTGCCATTTTGGTGAATACCATGGGTCAATACCATGTCTCATATTTTTATTAATTCTAATATTAGGGTTAATAATGGTTTTTTTGCATGGTATTAATAACAATCTAGTCCATGGTATTTGTCCCATAGTATTTTGCCCATAGGTTTCACCTAAATATAACCCATTTTTTGAGTGTTCGTAAATATAAGGTGACTTATGGAGTAAATATAAAAAAAATGTTTTATTTGTTTACCATACCTCTCGTTTATTTATATTTTTACTAATTTACCATACCTCTTTTACAAATATAGTATTTGGCCCATAGGATTCACTTAAATAAAACCTCTTTCTTCAGCCTTCATAAATAGAACTAGGGTTATGGACTAAATATAAAAAGATGTTTTATTTATTTACCATACCTCTAGTTTATTTATATTTTTATTTATTTACCATACCTTTTGAGTAAATATAAAAAGACGTTTTATTTATTTACCATGCCTGCACTTTACTTATATTTTTATTTGTTTACACCCTTACATGTATATAACGTGACTTATGGAGTAAATATAAAAAATGTTTTATTTATTTACCATACCTCTCATTTATTTATATTTTTATTAATTTACCATATCTCTTTTATAAATATGGTATTTGGCCCATAGGATTCACTTAAATAAAACCTATTCTTGAAAATGGGCGAATGGATTCACTTAAATAAAACCTATTCTTGAAAATGGGCGAATGGAAGGTTGTAACTCCTAATTTCAAGGGCTAAATTTACCTTTTTTACCCTCTCCCTTAAAATAAGGTGGGCTATTTGAGGTGATTTGTAAAAATGTACTATGATACAAAATATTCGCCCACTAAAAATTTAAAACCCCTTAATTTCGCCAAAGGGCGAACATTCGCCCCTAAAATTATCCTTGGCAACATATATTGCACCAATTTCGTCCAAAGCAGGATTCTACAAAACCGACAGAATATTGGAAGGGCTTTGAGTGGTAGGCGATTTCAACCGAGTTCCACCCGATGCCATACAACGAGAACCACACGTCTGGTAGAGGAGAGAGAAAACCATTCACATCGGATGGCTAACCATCATGCTACTTAGCTGCCCAATATGAGCGGTGACCGTAGGATCTAGGACCCCCAAATCAATAGTGGAGATGCGTTTCGATGGATGACTGGGTTTGATGGGGTCAATAGGCAGGATTGTAAAGAATTGGAAGTTTGATATGGATGATGCGTTGGCAGAGATTCGTATTTCGCGGGCATTCTTTGAGTTAACGAAAAAAATGGTCGTTCAGACATTTCCAGTGAATCTGACACACTCATCCATTACAGAATAGATGGCCACCTCCCTGTGAGGCGTTATACAATGATGATTACGCCAAGCAGATTGATTCAGACAGACAGAGGCAAGGAAACTAGAAAGCTGAGAAGTAGAAATGAATAGTCAGGAAGCTGATGGCTTTAAAGCCACGAATTGACAGAGACAGAGCAAGCAGAAAAGCAGTAAAGAGAGTTAGTTAGACGCAGAAAGCTAAGAGCAGGAGAAGGAGCCGAGCTAACCTATAGAAGCAAAGGCAGCATTGAGCCAGATAGAGCTAGAGAGAGTCAGAGAGTCTGTGTACTCCAGAGAAGGCTTGAGAGGTTCAAGCGAACTCCTCTGTATATATCTTCCATGTATGAGTCTCAGATTGGGCTCATACTACTGTGACCAATAGAGGTCGAGTTTCAGTAAGTAAAGTTTGTGTACTCCAGAGACTTGGAGGATCCAAGTACAGTCTTGCTGATTCATATCTACTATGTGAGACTCAGATTGAGCTCACTATTGTAAAAAAATTTCTTTTGAAAACATAATAGAGAGGCCACCACTGAAGGTTGGACTGGGAGACATAGCCTAGGAGTATTGGGTGAACTCCTTATTAAACTTGTTATATTTACATGTTTGCATGTTATGTTTTCTCTAACTTCTTCAGTGTCTGTGTATTTCACAATATTATCAATCCGTTGCATAAAATAACATAGGCACATCCAAGCACATGAGTCTGTAATACCTTAATTGTTTGTCATAGATCAATTATAGATCAAGTGGTATCAGAGCTCTAGATTGCTAAGGTTAGAAAATCTTGTGTTGGATTTTTTGTTGAATGCTAACTAGATCAAAGCTTAAATTAGGAGAAGGAGAATTGGTAGAAGCTAACCCAGAAATTGGAAGAGTCTATCCTAAGAGGAACATGGTAGAAGAAAGTCCCTTGGAATCAGACCCACAGTTCATGGATAGTTTCATGACCATGAGAGCCATGGAAGAGGAAATGTATAGAGAATTTAAGAAAGGTAGAGATGAAGATTCATCAAACTCCAAACAAGATAAAGGAGCAGAAGAATCTCTCCTCCATGACCATTCTAAAGGCAAAGGGAAAGAAGAAAAGCTTCCCACACCTCCTGATAGCCCTGAAAATAAAAAGAAGGCATCTTTGATTAAATTAGATGTTAAATTTTATTTACCGATATATGATGGAGAGATGAATGTAGAGAAGCTGGATAATTGGATTAGATAGATTGATGTGTATTGCAGGGTGTAGAGCATTGATTCAGATAGTAGTAAGATTCAGCTAGCTAGACTATGCCTTGGAGGCATTGCCTTGGTATGGTGGGAAGGCAGGACACAAGCTGACATGAAGAAGCATGGTAAAATCCTTTTTGTCTGGAGTGAAGTTGTTTTTGCAATTAAAAAACAGTTCTACCCACTAGCTTATATGCAAGAATCCATGATGAGTTGGCAAACTCTTCGACAATTTAAAGGGAAAAGTGTACAAAGTTACACCCAAGAATTTAGGAAAAGAGCGTTGATTCTAGGAATTTCTTTAGACTCACCTGAAACTCTGTTGAAATATATAGGTGGTCTACATAGTTATTTAAAGCATACCATTCTCATGTTTATTCCCACTAGCATAGATGAGGTATCTCTTCAAGCTACACATCTAGAGGCTAGAGGCAAGAATGTGAACCCAGAAGTTGGGGAATCATCAAAAAACGCAAGCAAGAATAAGGAAAAGAGAAAGCATAAATGGAAATAGAGGAAGGCAAATGTTGTACAAAATACCAAACCTTTGTGCACTCACTACAAGAAGGATGGGCATGATGATGAACATTGCTGGATTCTGCATTCAGAGCTGAAACGCAAGAAGTACGATAGAAAAAGGAAGAAGACTATTGCGGCTATTCAAAAAGATTTGGGGTCAGACTTAGGGGATGAAACAACAATCATAGCCACAGGTATAAAAGGTAAAAATTCTGAAGCATCTACCAGTAATTCTGCACAATCTAATGATAATGAAGAAAATGAGAGGAAAAGACATGAGCTTTTTCATATTAGAGTTATTTACAAGCATCAGAAGATTGATACTTTGTTTGATAGTGGCTCACAAGCAAATTTAATTTTTAAAGCAATTGTAAATAAGTTGGGATTACTAACCACACCTCACAAGAAACCATATCCATTAGGTTGGTTATGTGATAAAGCAAAGCTATAAGTGACTAGAAAATGTAAACTTAGGTTTTCTTTTGGGTTAGCATTTGTAGATGAGGTTAAGTTAGATATTGTTCCCTTGGATCTACCTGGAATTGTTTTAGAAAGTCCTTACTTGTATGATAGAAAACCTATTTTCTATAGGGAAAAAAACAAGTATCGGCTCGTTAAAGATGGAATTGAATATATTGTAAGAGCTCATAAACTCAGGATAATTATACTCTCATAAACTCAGGGCAAATGAAAAGAATTGTAAATTCATGCAAATTTTTTTTACTGATGGTTGTAAAGGAAAAGAAACCCGATAAAACCAATGTATTTGAGGGCTATAATGCTAAACAACAAGCTGATTTAGAAAAAGTTGTTTCGGAATATGATATAATATTTCAAGAACCTAAAGGTCTGCCACCCAAAAAGGAAATAGTACATGATATTAATTTGCAGCAAGATCCTCCATTGCCTAACATCAGAATGTACAGGTTGTCTGCTTTAGAGAATGTAGAAATCAAGAAGAAGGTATAGGAGCTGCTCGAGAAAGGGTTCATAAGACCTAGCACATCACCATGTAGATCTCCAATTTTAATGGTGAGAAACAAAGATGGTTCATGCAGAATGTGCATTGATTACCAAGCATTGAATAAGATAACAATAAAAAATCTTTATCCCTTCCCCGCATAGATGATCTACTAGATTAGTTGAAAGAAGTTGTTTTCTTTTCCAAGTTGACTTGCATAGTGGCTACCATCAGGTCAAAGTTGCAGAGCAAGATGCATGGAAGACTGCTTTCAAAATAAAGCAGAGATTGTATGAGTGGTCAGTTCTGCCTTTTGGCTTAACTAATGCTCCTGCTACTTTCATGAAAGTAATGAATGATGTACTCAAACCTTTTATTGATGATTTTGTCATTGTATATTTAGATGACATTCATATATTTAGTAAAACATGGGAAGAACACTTGAAGCATGTAAAGCAGACTCTAGATGTTTTGAAAAGAGAAAATATCTATGTTAAGCTATCAAAATGTGAATTTGGCAAAACATCTTTGAATTATTTGGGTCATATTGTAGGGGGTGGTGAATTGGAGATAGATCCCTCTAAGGTTGCAGTTATTGTAAACTATCCGAAACCCAAACCTGCTACCGAAGTTAGAAGCGTCCTAGGAGAAAAACAGTATTGGAGAAAGTTTATTTCTAACTTTTCCTTGATTACAGCTCCCTTACATTCTTTAATAGGATTGAACAAGGTGTTTCAGTGGGGGGGAAAATAGCAGAAAGCCTTAGACACCTTAAAATAAAATATTAGTACAACACCAATACTAGCATTGCCTGATCTTCAAAGACCATTCGAGATTGAAACCGATGCCAGTGACTATGCCATGGGAGCGGTGTTGATGCAGCACGGTAAACCCATATGTTATCATTCTAAGACATTTAGTTCTGCAGTAGTTAATTATCCCACATATGATAAAGAATTATATGCATTAGTACAGAGTGTGAAAAAGTGGAAACGTTATCTAATGGGCAAAGAGACAATTATACATATTGATCATCAACCACTTCAATATTTATACTCACAAACTAAGTTGCAACAATCAAGACACTATAGGTGGATGGGTTTTCTACAACAGTTTCATCTTGTCATCATATCTAAAAAGGGCATACACAATAAAGTCACAGATATGTTGTCCAGACCAATCATAAATGCATCCACTATACTTAAGCATAATTCTGTATTGCATGAAAGCTACATTGAATAGTATGCTCAAGATATAGATTTTAAAGATGTATATGCAACTTTAAGTCATGGCAAACAAGTAGAAGAATTGGATTATCATGTTAAGGAACAACTCTTGTATCATTTTTGAAAGTTATGCATTCGTCAATCGGAAAGAGTAAAGACAATTCGAGAAGCACACACTTCTCTAATATCAGGTCACTTTGGTGTAAGTAAAATAGTTGCACAATTGCAAAGATTTTGTTGTTGGCCAAAAATGCATGAAACAATATCTAGATATGTAAGAGGGTGTACCATGTGTGCTAAAAGCAAACCCAACAGTAGAAAACTAGGCTTGTACACTCCACTACCAGTTCCTTCTCATCCTTGGGAAAGTGTTTCCATGGACTTTGTTGGGGGACTGCCTAAATCTAGAAAGGGTAATGACTATTTATATGTTATTGTGGATAGGTTCAACAAAATGTGTATTTTAATACCTTGTAACAAATAGATTACAATTGAACAAATATCAAAGTTGTTCTTTCAGCATGTATGTGTTCATTTTGGATTACCCACTTCCATTATATTTGATTGAGATTCCTGATTTGTTGGGAAATTTTGGTCGAGTCTATGGGAATTTATGGACACCGGAGTAAAGAAGAGCACAACCTTTCATCCACAAACAGATGGACAAACAAAAGTGGCCAATAGGATAATGATCCAGTTTCTCAAAGGCTATTGCAGCAAGCATCCCAAGCTTTGGGATGAACACCTATGCTATGTGCAGCATGCTTACAATTGAGTTAAACATTCTTCTACACAAAGATATCCTTTTGAGACCTGTTTTGGTTTCACACCAAGGTCTCACTTGGATTTTGTCTTTGGTAAAGACATAGTGGTTGAAGGACACAGTGATGTGGACAAGGCAACCAAGTTCATTGAAAAAATCCAAGAGATCACTAGGCAGTACAGAAATATCTGGAAAAGAGCCAAGCCAAGTACAAGGAAAGGCATGATAAGCATCAGATTGAGCATAGTTTCCAAGTTGGTGATCAATTCTGGCTGTATATTAGAAAAGACAGAATGCAAGGTGAAGGTAAGAAGCTAAAGCCAATAAGGTATGGACCTTTCAGGATACTTGAGAAAATTCCTTTTGCATTGATTTGCCAACTTACATGCACATCTATTCTGTAGTTAATGCAGAAAGTTGGAGACTGTTTGAAACTTCATTGGTTGAAGATACCGAAGAGCAGAGCCAATTGCCTTCTATTGATGATCTGTTGCCTGAATATCTCAATGAATTGCAGGAAGATACAGTTCTGGATAGGAAGGTAAGGGCAACACACATAGGGGATGTTGAGTACCTCAGGATTAGGCTCAAAAGTTCAAAACCAAGCAGTGCAAGATGGATAGAAATTGGAGAAGTGAGGAATTTATACCCTCACTTGATTGATGCTTAAAAACAAAATTTTGGTGGTCCAAAATTTTTTCAGTGGGAAGGCCGTGATCTGAATTGGATCTTAGAACACTCTCTAAGTTTTCATGGATTCTTAAAAATCAAGCCAAAGTTTCAAAGTCTTATAAAGGGCAAGCTTATTAGAGATATCCTCGTAACAGTTGCAATTTTTGATCAACACGGAGCAATGGGGACCCTCAGTCAAGCGCATATACCATCGGCCCATGGTAACGTGCACTGTTGAGAATTAGCAAAACAGGGGTGGTTTTTGATATGCGATTAGCGACAAGTCCCTCATTGCATATTGTCGGGCAAACCCCTCAAAGAAGGAAAATCCCCGAGTGCCCGGACTCGAAAAGTTATAAAATGCAACAGATATCACACTATTTCCATCCAAAGCGAGATTCCACAAAATCGGCAGAATATTAGAAAGGCTTTGAGTGGCAAGCGATTTCAACCAAGTTCCACCCAATGCCATACAATGAGTGCCACGCATCCGACAAAAGAGAGAGAAAACCATTCACATCGGATGGGTAACCATCGTGCTACTTAGCCGCCCGATATGAGCGATGACTGTAGGATCTGGGACACCCAAATCAACGGCAGAGACACGTTCCAATGGATGACTGGATTTGATGGGGTTAATAGGCATGATTGTAAAGGATTTGAAGTCCAATATGGACAATGCTTTGGTAGAGATTCATATTTTGCGGCCATTCTTGGAGTTAACGGAAAAAACAGTCATTCAAACATTTCCAGTGAACCTAACACACTCATCCGTTATAGAATAGGTGGTCATCTCCCTATGAGGCGTTATACAATGATGATTACGCTGAGCAGGGGGATTCAAAAGGACAGAGGTAGGGAAACCAGAAATCCGAGAAGCAGAAACGAACAGTCAGGAAGCCGATGGATTTAAAGCCACGAACTGACAAAGACAGAGCAAGAAGAAAAGCAGTAAAGAGAGTTAGTTAGACGCAGAAAGCTAAGAGCAGGAGAAGGAGCCAAGTTGACTTGCAGAAGCAAAGGCAGCATCAAGCCAGACAAAGCTAGAGAGAGTCAGAGAGTTTTTGTACTCTAGAGAAGGCTTGAGAGGTTCAAGTGAACTCCTCTGTATATGTCTGTCATGTATGAGTCTCAGATTGGTCTCATACTACTGTGACCAATAGAGGTCGAGTTTTAGTAAGTAGAGTCTGTGTACTCCAGAGACTTGGGGGATCGAAGTACAGTCTTGCTGATTCTTATCTACTGTGTGAAACTCAAATTGAACTCACTACTGTAAAAACTCTGCTTTTGAAAACATAATAGAGAGGCCACCACTGAAGGCTGGATCGGGAGACATAGCCCAGGAGTACTGGGTGAACTCCTTATTAAACTTGTTGTATTTACATGTTTGCATGTTATGCTTTCTCTAACTGCTTTAGTGTCTGTGTATTTCGAAATCTTATCGATCTGTTGCATAAAATAACATAGGCACATCCAAGCACATGAGTCTGTAATACCTTAATTATTTATCTTAGATCAAATACAGTAGTGGGGTTTTTAGCTGAGGCTTTCCCCTGAGTATTTTCTGTGTTTCATGTGTATTGATTCTTCTTCTTATGGTTATATGTGTTGAGCTTGTATCTTGCTTAATCTTTAAGCTTCCGCAAATTGATAGTAGCAGTAGATTATAGTATTTTGCTTTAGTATATTGCATTATCAGGTTGATCTACAGTCAGATTTTCTACATGGTCTTAGAGCTAGATTTGTAGAGAATTTGCAGAATTTCTACATGGTATTAGAGGTAGCTGATCTATAGAGAAATTTCTACACTTGCTACAGGAGTTCTTTAGCAATAGGTTCCTACTACCTCTATTCTTCTAGTGATTTCCATTAAGGAAAGGTGGAAGAGTATAAAGTCTGATATGCATGTAACCACAAATTGATTACCTGGAAAGACAACTTGCATCTGAAATCCATCTTGATGCTCGGAACCTGATTCACAATAACCATATGTTCGAATGACGGCAATGAAAACTCTTTTGTTCTAGTGATTTCCATTAAGGAAAATCTATTATAAAAAATAGAATTTTTCAAGGTGAAACAAAAAGGTTTCCAAGGTTCATTCATTCATGCTCAGTTACATCATGTCAACCTCCACGCTTAAAAAGAGAGATGCATGAAACAATAAATCTTGTTGACGAAAATCTATCCAGACCTATAATAAAGTATGAACGACGGCAAAATTATCATTACAAAATAAGACCCCAAACAATTTAACCAATCAGAACTTAGAAAAAATGGATTTAAAAAAAAATAAAAATAAAAATTATTAAAATTTTCTCAAATGTAAACATTAGATATTGTCGTTTATTTTTTTGGTGAATTTAGATTTAATGTCAATATCAATGCATTAATGCATTATTACCTTCTTATGGCAAGGAATAATAACAATGTCATCCTCTTCACAAGACTTTTCACTAGTTCTCATTGATTATTTTTTATGAATGTTTATTTTTTTATGTAAAATTTTATTAATTAGTTTTTATTATTGTTGTATTTTTTAATAAATTATTTTATTTTATTTTTTCAAGTTTTATGTTTTTAATATATTGTTAATATTATTATATTTTAAAAAAATATTATTTATCTTCTTTTTTATTATTTTTTTACAATATTTAAAAATATAATATTAAGATTGTTTTTTGTTTTTTTTTTCAAATTATTATAAGAATTAATTTTTATTTATTTTTTAAATAATATTTAAAATATAATATAGATTTGTTTTTTGTTTTTTTTCAAAATTATTATAAGAAAATAGTTAATTTTTAGAAATCATATTTTCTCTTTTTTATTTGTAATTTATTTTGCAATAGCTCAATGCTTTGCATCATATTTTTATAAACTTGATAATGTCTTGTTCCTTAGTAAGGTTTAAAGTTAACATTTTGATTGTAACGGTATTAGTTGTCAATGCTATGTGTGTCAAACAAATTTCAATTTTGACTCTAAAAAAGGTTTGTTTTCATTTGGATTAACACTTTTTTATTTTGAGATTGAAATTGAGTTTAAGTTTCTTTGGTTGAAATTGTATAGGTTGTTAAGAACATCTTTTGATAAATGTTGTAATTTTGAACTCAAAAAGAAAAAGGGATGTTGTTGTTGGTGCCATTTTTTAATCAAGGATGATTTTAATGGTCTTTTAGAAAACAATATAGGGTTTCTAAGGTCATGGTTGCACAAAGTACTAATTTTAACCTTGGGAAAAAATAGTGCTACCTATAGCTTCAAAGATTGATTTCAATGTTTTTTACTTAAAAATATGGGATTTGAGAGTTGAAGTTCTTGTTTTGGGGAACAGTTTTTATCAAGTCAGTAACCTTGCTAAGGAAGAAGACATTAGGAAGATAACCTTTATAAATAAGTATGGGCATTATGAAATAGTATTCGTGTCATTTGGATTGACCAATGCATTAGTTATCTTTATATGCTTGATGAATGACATATTCAAGAACTATTTGGATATACTTATCCTTTTGATATTCAATGACATACTTATTTATTTTAAGTTAGAGGAAGAACATGATCACCACTTGAGATAGGATTTACAAGTGCTAAGAGAGTATAAAAACTATTCCAAGTTGAGCAAGTGCTCTTTTTACCAAGAGAAGATTCATTATTTGGGACACATAATTTTAGAGGAAGGCATAACAAAGAGTCCATAAACTATGAAAGGCATTAGAGGATGCTCCATGCCAAGTAATGTCTCAAAATTTAGATCATTCATGGGACTTGTAGGTTATTACAAGAGGTTTATTGAAGGCTTTCAAGGATTGGTTATCCTTCTTGGGTGTGTGTTATAATATTTGCATAACTACCCATATGTGTTGTATGTTGCATTGGGCACAATGGGGGGACAAAGGGAGGCGAAGCCCCCCCTCAATGGAGGATTTATAGAGATGTGGAAGCCCCCTTACGTGGGAGTTTGGGAGTTTTTGGCATACAATTTTCACCTTTAGTGATTTTGTGGTGAATGGAAACTTATTCCATGGTTTTGTAGTTTTGAATAAATAATTATAGTTGTATTCTAATCCAAGGTAAATGGATTGGAGGTTTATGGATGACACAGATATATATATTATATTATATAATATATATATATATATACAAGTAATCTAACCAATAGATGAAATAACCCTTTTTCAATTATTTTTCTAGTCAATTTTGTCTAAAATCTGGTACAAATTTAAAAAAAAACATAAGTTTAGGTTGTTTAATTTGCAAAGATTGAGTGCCTTGTGGGATTTTCAAGGTGCTAAATCCATTTATGGATTCAAAATTGTATTTTAAACAACAAAAATTCACAATCTTGCAAAACATTGTATTGCCAAATTCCTCTAAAGAAATCCATTTTATCTAACAGTTAGACTATGCCCACACACACACACACACATATTAATGTTGTTAAGAATAATATATATAGAGATTGAAAAATCTTTATGGTTTTCCTAGTTTCCGTTTATGGGATATAATCTTTGTGTAAATGTATGTATTTGTCATTGCTTCTCCTCTATGCTACTAGGAATCTATATATAGAAATTAGTTTTATAAGGTTAAAACCTACATTTGTTATCAAAGTAATTTTGGCTTCAAGAGGACACTTTTATGGCTAAGGGTTTTGCTTGGGCATGTGTTAGATACTTTTTTTTTCTTTTCTCTTTTTTGAGGAAAAAGACATGTAATTTCATTCATAAAGAGATGAAGAAAATTACATTTTGTATATACACTGTTGGAGTGTATTATGAGAAAATAGCTGAGTAATATAACCAAATTATAAACATTTTTGTGAAATAAAAAATTCCCCAAAATAAACATGCTGATAAGATATCAAATTACAATAATAGTATCAAAATTGGGATCCCAAAAAATAAGCACAAAAAGAAACCAACCCTAGGCCCCAGTAGACGCAATGAGTACAAACAGGCCACAGACCCCAATAAATCAAAAACTTCTACATCATGTACAACCATGAACCACTATAAAATTGAGAAAAAAATATAGAAATTATGCATTATCTAAGCAAGGAAAAAAACCATGTCTAGAGAGTTTACTGACATATATAAAGAAACAAAAAACTAAAACTCCTTAGATGTGGCATGATGAATCCACTAGATGATCATAGATCTGCTTTGTTATGGCACAAATATCCTTCTCCAAATGAAGGCCATCCTTTGATAGGTTGTCAACATCATTGATCTATTCCCTTCATCAGTCATAGACAAGGGAAAGGAGGAATGAACTTAGGACGTGACCCCTCAGATACCAGAATAAAAGTGTGGTATACCTTGTTATAGTGGGATATCTATGAAATTGATTCATGTGGTGAAAGGAAATGACAAGTTGTTCAAATATAGAGATCAAGAAATTCAATGGGTAGAGCTTTGAGTTGTGAAAGCTCAAAATGGAAGATATATTACTTGATAAAGATCAATCGATTGTTATGGATCTAAGTACTACACCAACAAGGATGATGACATAAGACCGAACCAAGTTGGCTCAAAAGGAAAAGGGAACAATATAATTGTGTCTCTCAAATTCAATATTATTAAATGTTTCAAGAGAAGCTGCAATGAAGGAATTGTGGAAGAACTTAAGGAATTTGTATTAGTCTAAATCCCCAGTGAAAAAAAATTCCTATGGAAAACGTTGTATAACCTGGGGATGAAGAATAGAGACTCGATGACAGAACATATAAACACATTAAATATTGTGGTGAGTTAGCCAATATGTGTTGGTATTAAGATTTTATATGAAGATAAGTGTATCACATTGTTGTTTTATTTACCAAACTTGTAAGATAGCTTGGTTGTTGTCATGGGTATTAATTTAACTACTTTAAGTTTCAACAATATATTCTCATCCTTGTTATCAAAGGAAATGTAATAATGCAACTATTTTAAGATTAAATGATATAGTCCCATCCTTGTTATCAAAGGAGATGTAGTAATTCAACTACTTTAGGTTTCAATGATATAGTCTCATCCTTGTTATTAGAGGATATGAGAGGGAAAAATATGGAATGTCAAAACATAGATGCCTTGTTGTAAGAGGATTCTCCAAAAATAGAAAATAAAATAAATCTTCAAGTGTGAGATCTAAATCTAGAGGGAGATATCAATATCCAGGAAAATTTGTAAAGGTATGTTGGAGATGCATAAAAGAAGGGCATTACAAGAAAGATTGTAAAGCTAAATTGTTGAGAAAGCGAAAGAATCTAATTATTCTCCTTCTACAAAAGAGAAAACTTCATCGGATGAAGGATGGGATGTGTATTTAGCTTCAAGTATACATACAGATCACAAGGAATGGATAGTTGACTTAGGCACATCCCTTGATATGACTCATCATAGGAAGTGGTTTTGCGAGTATGAAAAATATGATGGCGGTGATGTTTTCTTAGGAGATGACTTGATAGCCAAAATCATAGAATGATGAAAAGTATATTTGAATCTCATGGTTGGAGGGATTAAAACACTCGGTATTTTTCACATACTAGGACTGGCCAAAATTTTGATTATTATAAGTAAGACGAGTGATGCAGGTGTAAAAACAATGTTTAAAAAGGATATTTGGAGGATGGTTCAAGGAGAAATGGTATTTTTTAGGGAAGTTCGGATTGACATCATGTATAAGTTGTTGAGAAAAACTATTATTGATGGGTGTAATAGTTCCATCATTCTTGAGTGTGGAGAAGAAGAAGGAAAATCTCCTACAACCTTTGGAGAAAAGGCTATGTTGTGGCATCAATGACTAGGACATATTAGAGAGAAGCGCCTTCGAGTACTACATGGAAATGGTATCGTAGAAGGTGTGTCTAACTATTCTCTAGATTTTTATTTTTGTGAGAATTTTTTATAAGGGAAGTAGAATGAGGTAAGATTCTCCTATGGTTCTACATGGTTGGAGGGACTATTACAGTTGGTGCATAATTATTTGTTTGGACCTATGTTGGTTCCATCTCTAGGTAAATCTATGTACTATTTCTCATTTATAGATGAATTATCAAGGAATACATAGATTTATTTCCTTAGGAAGAAATCTAAATTATTTCACCAATTGAAAGAGTTGAAGGCTCTTATAGAAATCAGAGAGAAAAAAATTAAGTTTTCAAGGACAAATAATGGTGGAGAATTCTGTGGGAATGAATTTAAAGAATTATGTAAGAAGTTTGATATCGAAAGGTAGAAGAATATGCCATACACACCTTAGTAGAATGGATTCATGGAAAGGATGAATGATACACTAATGGATAAAGAAAGGATAATTCTTAGCGGTGCCCAATTAGGATAGGATTTATAGGCAAAGGCACTGAACACTGTGTCGCCTAGTAAATAGATCACCCTCATTAGCATTAGATGATAAGAATCCACATGAAGTATGGATTGGTGAGAAACGCTCTCTTAAACATATTAGGGTACTTAGATGTGATGCTTATGTACATGTTCCAAAGGAGAATAAGGATAAGTTGGATAAGAATATTGAAAATTGTATCTTTATTAGATATAAAGATAGTCTAAAAGGTTAGGTGCTTTAGAACCTAGAAAATAAGAAGGTTGTGTATAGTAGAGATATGGTATTTAGAGAAATAAAAGTTTTTTTCAATAATGAAGTTCTACCAAGGGAGAAAGAACTGGAAAATATAGAGTTTGAATTAAAGGATGATGAATTAGACTCTACAAAATAATAATAATTAGAAGAAGAGGAACCACATACTCTAATATCAAAGTGTTAGAAAATTATATATTAGAGAGAAATGGAACACATAAAATATATTGCAGAAATATAAACATAGAAAACACATAGAACAAGAGAGACACATATATACGTGGTTCACCCAATTTGGGCTACGTCCATGGAGAAATAGCCAATCCTTCCTTTTATATTATCCAACAAAATGAAGAGATACAAACTACAACAGATCCGTTGTAATTCCCTCTTTGCTCTCACACAATCTCCTCTCTCTTTCTCACTCAGAATATAGATTTACATAGATGCAATAAAATTCCATCATATATAGCAAGGGGTTGCCTTCTAAGGCAAAAAACCCTAAATTAAACATAACTTATACTGTCTGATCTCCGCCTTATGAACGACCGAGATCGACTACGGAATTACAACATTTTACAAGGAAATTTTACATCTATTTTTAACTTAAGGGGTGCTGCCCCTAGTCCCCGCCAGGGGGGGAGGTCCCAATGATCGTGGTCCCCCCCCACCACTTGGACCCCCCTTGTAGTGCAAATATTACGAGCGACATTGCCAGCACATTATGAACTAGGGTCCAATGCGGTGATACCTCTGAATAAAGAAGATAATTAGGATCCACACCCAACACAAAGATACCGACTTAGGAACGAAGGCAGCCATAAAGGTATACTCCACTTGATTTTTATTGAAAATTTTCTTTGTTTATTACTAATGATGATCCTAGGAATACTAGGGAGGTAGTGGATTCATGGGATGGAAAAATATGAAAAAAGGATATGGTTAAAGAAATGGCATCCTTGAATAAGAATGAGGCTTGGATCTTGTGGATTTTTCAAGTAGAAGAAAGCCCATTGGTAACAAATGTGTGTTTAAGAAGACTCTTGAATGCAGAAGGAAGAGTGGAGAAATATAAATCTTGTTTAGTAGCAAATTTTATTTCCAGGTAGAGGGAATTGAATTTGGCCCTCATCTTTTCTCTTGTTGTCAAGATAACTTCTATTAGATTTATTTTATCTGTTTTTGTTTCGTTTGATTTTGAAGTAGAACAGATGGAGATGAAGAAAAAATGGATTATTGTGTGTATTTCAACTAGTTCCTGATCATCTCATTTATTTGGTCTTGTATGTGGATGATATGTTGTTGATTAAAAATTATCGGGAAATTATCAAAGAAGTGAAAAAATAGTTGTCCTATAATTTTACATGAAGGATCTTGGTGATGCAATTTCATTTTGGGCATGGAAATTAGAATAGATTGGGAAAAAATGAAAATCTAGTTAAATAAGATGAATTATGTCGAGATAATATTTTAAAGGTTTAATATGTAGGAATGTAAACTAGTAAAGGTTCACTTTACCCACCAGAAGTGGGTAACTTCTAGAAGAAATTGTTTCTCCTCATTTGACAGACACTCAACCAACATCCTCGTGATGGTCAGCATATAAAACTATTCCAAATTTCTCCACTTATTTCTCTAGTTTGATCTCTCTCCCATTTAGCATTTATTATCAAAGGAAGGTGGGTCATATCTCGAAAGGTACTCTACCCATTATTGTAATCATGTTCTTTAATTTAAATTATGGGAATATTGATATTGATCATAAGGAAAACTAGATGATTAACCGATCATAATTGTATCCTTATTCCCATACTTCACTTGGGAGGTTAGTCTTTGACTCTAGCCTAGTGTGACCTACTATGAGGCCTTAGGTTTAGGAAGGGCACTACTAAGGAGGAACTAATTGATATAGTGTGTCCAATGCAATACATACTTATCACTTTCCATTAGTCCTAGTTATCCATAATCATTCTTTAGATTTATAATAATTAGTCATCAATACTGGCACCCCTTATCCACATCCTTGAGTCAAGGCCTAGAAACTTGTTCCTAGAGGTTGATGCAACTAAAATAAAGTTTAAAATCATATAAATCCACAAGAAAATAAAACAAAAAATGAAAAATATGGTTGGGACAATATTTAATGCTTAGGAAAAATCCTATCATAAGTTCCAACCCCTTCATTATCCATCATCTATGTCGTCAAGAATTTAATGCTTCATATCAAATAAAGGAACTCTCAAATGTCCCAACCCTGATGAGGGAGAAATTGCTACATCTTAATGGGGTATCGAAAAAATATAAAAAAAAATATTCAGATACTAAGCTATGAACCAAATAATGGTAAATAATTAAAGTAAAAGGAACACAAAATAGGGGGGAGAGGGGGGAATCCAAGATGAGGAAATGGGTAACTCATGCCACCATGATTGCTCCATCCTTACATAAATACATTTAAGATGTTAGACCCCCATTAGTTAGTCTCATATTTGTGGCATCTATCTCTAAGTCTCTTTGACTCCATAACCACCATTATCACACACACCTATCAAATGATGGGCTAACATAGGGCATGTCACTCCCCTTTGGGGTTGGAAACAACTAATAATATGGGTTGTTGACCTAATAATCCATAACATAAGTGAGGAAAATTGTTTATAGGTCTTGATCTATTCATAAATTCAAAGGTGAGCTTTATGTGAAGTATTTTTGTGCCTTAGCATTAGTTATGGTCCACTATGATTCTTTAATGGTTACTACTCATATTGATGTTGATATCACTTAATATTAAGAGATGTGTTTTCTATGGTATTCTCAAAACAGTAGAGATCTCTTGAGGGATGGGCTTGACCCTCTTTAGCACCGCTCCAAAGAATGTTTTTCTCCATTCCAAGAGTAGATATGAAATTGATGCTTCAGTGTTCCCCTATAGATATGAGCATTGGGATTTGAAATAATTTGCAATGGTACTACACCCCTTCATGTACCTCCAAATTCTAGAGCATTAAGCCATAAAGCCTAGACATTGCACTACTTGATGATGTGGCCAGATGGACCCAGGATGACCCCAAGTAATCTGGATTTAAACAGGAATGCAACAAATTATAGAGATAACCATAAATACAGAGATGTAGCAGAAATAATACTTCATTTCATTAATGTAAAATACTGAAATATGCTTACAAATAGAAATGGAAATAAACTAGCTTGAGTGATGGTAGCTTATCTTTGAGGAGAGATGTGGAGGCTACATACCTCTGAACTATCTTACAGTGATGCTCGAAGGCCTATTTATTGTTGAGAAACAATGGGAAACCCTAAACATCCAAAAACCTAACCCTAGGAGATGAAGTACTTCCACCATTTTCTCAACCCTGAAATGCCCAGCAACCCGGTTGTAGTGTGCTTCCCAAATCATCCTAGCACGCTCGCTTGAAGAAACACAAAGGTGACTAATGTGGCATAATAGGGCATCCTGGAGGTGAAAATTTGGAACATGCTGGCCCTCCAAGAGTGTCTGGTATGTGTGGCCGAATTCTGGGTCACTTTTTTAGAGAAGTGGCGAATTAGAAGTCTCGTGCCCATAAGAGTTGAGGATGGTGGTTAACGCCATGATCAGTGGTCGACTAAGGCAATCTGCAACATTATTGGTGCTACCCTTCTTATACTTGATATTCAAATGGAACTGTTGTAGGTACGTTTCCTTCCCCAAAATGTAATGCTTCCATTGTTGGCAGGATTACACAATGGAATACATATCTTTGTCATAAGTGGGATACTTCTAGACTATGTTTGAAAGTGTCTCACTATGATATGCCACTAGATGCCCGTGTTGAGTAAGGACTACCCTAATAGCATAGTCACAGGCCTTTGTCTCGATATCAAATGGTTGTTGCAAGTCTATTAATGCGAGCACTGGTGCTAAGCAAAGGCAATGTTTCAACTCTGTGAATGCCTTCTGTGGAGATTCAGACCAAAATAATTTTGCTTTCGCTCCTCCCTTGGTGACTTGACTCAAGGGCCAAGTGATATGAGAAAATCCCAACACGAACCTACAGTAGAAGTTGGCAAGATCCAGAAAGCTACAAAGCTCTGTCAGAGTGGTTGGAGATGGCCAATACTAAATGACTTGGATCTTGGATGGATCCACATGCACCCCTCGTTCATCAATAATGTATCCCAGATACTGAACTTGGGTCATGCCAAAAGTGCATTTGTCCAAATTGGCACATAACTTGTGTTGCCGCAGTGTTTGGAGAACCTGTCAGATGTGGTGGAGGTGCTCTTCCCAACTTTGGCTGAAGATCGGGATGTCATCCAAGTATACCACTACAAATGAGTTGGTGAATGGCCAGAAGATATCATCCATTAGCCTCATGAAGGTTGCAGGAGCATTCATCAACTTGAAAGGCATAACCAACCATTCAGAAAGGCTCCCCTTGGCTTTGAAGGAAGTCTTCCACACATTGGAGGGTTCGATTGGTACCTAGTGATATCCTGACTTCAAATCGATCTTGCTGAAATATTTTCCCCCTTCAGTTGGTCCAGAAGGTCATCAATCCATGGGATCGGGTACCTATTCTGGATAATGATCTTGTTCAACACCTGATAATCAATACAGAGTCTCAAAGTCTCGTCCTTCTTATATACCAACACAATCGAGCTCCCACAGGGTGATGAACTTAGTCGGATGTGACTTTTCTGTGGTAACTCCTGAATTTTCCTCTTGATTTCATTTTTCTCCAGAATGAAGCACTGATAGATTGGTCCATTTGGCAACGAAGCACCTGGGGTCATATCGATGGAGTGCTTGACCTAACAGTGTAGATGAACCCCTGCCGGGGAGGTGATGATGTCCTCGTACTCCTCCATGACCTTGTCCATCTATAGTTGTCATGTGGAGGGGCCCTATCTGGAGGTCATGGCCACTGTCTTATTCTTTCCTTGAGGGTGTATCATCAGGAAAACAAATTTCCTGGTTTTGGAAATGAGTTTACCGCATTGTTTTGTAGTAACCAAAGAGATGGCGGTAGGTGGTGCTACCTCTGGTATCCTGTACAACTTATTTCCCAAAGTAACAATAACATCACGAGGCCTTGACTCATACACAACATGTCGCTTGCATAAGTATGGTTGGCCTAATAATACATCACAAACATCAAGGGGAGCAACGTCAGACAATACCTTATCAGCTTGATGTTGTATGGAAGGCGACACTACTGGATCAAGCGAAGATCCCATCCTTGGTGAAGCCACCTGATGGTGTATGGTTTGTGGATGTGCTGCATGGAAAATTTAGGGGCTAATGCTCGCCTAGTGGGCTAATTTTCCATTATTTTTCCACAAAAAATATTCGCCAATTTCCAATTTTATAAAAGGCGATTCGCCCAAATTTTAGAATATAAAATTATTTTACCTTAAAAATCACCAACATTATATAGAGACTATATATAAAATCATTATAAACTTGAATAATTTTACAAATATATCAATAAACATTTTATAGTTTTCATATTAGGGATTAGTGAGATTTGCCAATGTTTTTAAACTTTAAGAAAATTTTCCATCCTTAAAATTTTCCTTGATGTGCTATGGCCAGTAAGCCCAGCCGCTTCATGGCCTCTGCTGAAATGAGGTTCTTTTGGCTCCCATTGTCGATAATGAACTATAGCGAGGAGACCTTTACCCACATCTAGGAGTGGAAGAGGTGCTCCTCCTCCTTCGGATCTTCGGGTTCCTCCTTCTGGATCTTCGTGGTGCCAATGGTGGCATTGGGCTCTGCATCGATAATATGCTTCCCTTTGTCATTATCCTTATCAAGTTCTAACTTAGAGTCAGAACATGCATCTAATTCCAAATACTTTAGCTCAGCTACCAGTGATTGCTTGGCCTGACACTCACTTGTGTTGTGAGTGGAGCTCTTATGGAACTCACACCACTTTCCCGTGTCCTTCTTCGGATTCACGGTGTTATTATTTGCTTGTGGATTTTGGCAGGTTGTCCTAGGCCACCCCGCCTTGGATTTTTCCTTTTTTCAGTGGTTTGGGGGCACCATTCCATTGCTTCAGATTTGCAGATCCAAAGTCTTTCTTCTTTTGTTTAAACTTCTGCTCGATCTTCATAGTGTATCGGTAGGTCGTGACAAGCGAGGAGATGTACGGGAACTCCATATCACCTCGGATGTACCTATGTGGGAAATCGTGGTATTTGAGTACCAAATGCAGCTCAAAATCCTTGATACCCAACTTTGTGCGAAGGGTATGAAAAATATTGGTAAAATCTGGCATGTCTTGGTCCCTTCCTTGCTGCGGTGTGGTCCACTTTATGTATTTATCCTCATAGCTTGTGACAGGGTAGTACTACTCCTTAATGGCATTCCAGAATGAACTCCAAGTGGGCGTGGCTGAAAACAGTGAGGTCGTACTTTCATCCTTCTGGTCGCAGTAGGTTTCCCACCAGTCCTTGACATGGGGGGTGACTTTGAGAAGAGCAAAAGTAATCTTTCCCCGACCGGAAAAATCATGAATAGAAAAATACCCTTCTAGTAGATTTAACCATTTATCTACAACGTCTGCATCTATCTAACCCTCAAATATGGGAATGTCAAAATTAACTTGTACCTTAAAGGTTGTGACGCTTCCAGAGTAGTTGCTGGAAGTAGTTGTGTCGCCCCTGGGTAGCCGCTGAAGGATCTAGGCAAAGTTGTCCACCATTGCATTCCTTTGTTGCTTGAGGGCCTCTTCGAGCAAGATTTTGATAGGATCTCCTACCCCCCCTCATCTTTATTTTCATTCACCATGGGAGGTCATCAGGATTCGCAAGGCTGGTCTTGTAAAGGTTTGACTAGTTCAAGCCCTAGCTCCTTATATCCCGACCTCGTTGGGGACATGCAAAGAAAAATAGAGAAAGAGCAGACCGCTCTGATACCACTGATCCAAATTTAAATAGGAATGCAACAAATTATAGAGATAAAAATAAATACCGAGATGCAGCAAAAATAATACTTCATTTCATTAATGTAAAATACTGAAATATGCTTACAAACAGAAATGGAAATAAACTGGCTTGGGTGATGGTAGATTATCTCTGAGGAGAGATGTGGCAGTTACATGCCTCTGAACAATATTACAATGAGGCTCAAAGGCCTATTTATTGTTGAGAAACAATGAAAAACCCTAAACATCCAAAAACCTAACCCTGGGAGATGAAGCGCCAAACTATGTGCTTCGTTTGGGTAAATTGGTACATCAACTTCCCGGGGTTGTAACTTTGGCATACCATCTCTGTTTGAAGCGCACAATACCTTGTTAGAAAGATTTATTTGAGGACTACATTTTTGAGTGATCAACATTCATCCATGGACCCATGTTGCTCCCCATTTTCCCAAAAAATGTCGTTTAGGGCCTCAAAACGGCTCCAAAAGTTCAAAACCTGAAAAACTGCTAAAAATAGTAAACCGTGCTACAATTAAGGAAACTAAAAAACTGAAAGAAACAATGGTGAGGTTCCAAGTGGAATTGGCTGGTGGCCACCAATATCCACTTGGATCACCAAGGTAGCCTACACCCTATTTCATGGGAGTTGATTGTTCTAGAGCCCAGATAAGGATGGTTGTCATTGACATGAGTTGGAAGGGATTTCATATTCTCCTTGGAACTCAATTTTTTCTTTGCACAATGCCATGTTACCCCCCACGAGCCTTATACAGATGATGTAGGTGTCATTATGGGTGACATCATGGTTGAGGAGGTAGCTTTTGGAGATATTGTAATCATGAATTTTAATGTTTTCTTGGAGTGAGGAGCATTATGGACCTGTTCATTACTTCATTGGTGGATCTTGATCATTTCTAGATTATTACATCATGATAGAGACCACTCTCTCCCAAACTTGTGGGCTATTTTGGAATTTTGTTATGTTAGAGATATTTTAAGGTTGGCTTATGACCCTTTGACCTTGTTGAAAATTCACGTAAACCTTTTATGGGTTTTGTTATCACTCTATGAAACTCTCCTAGGTTGCAGCTCAGAGATGCCTGGTAACATATAATCTTCAATATTGTTCTCAAAACTATTGGAATGGATGATCGTTTGGATCAAGTCCGACAATCATTTCAGCTCTATTCTCAATCAAGACATGCATGAACACTCTCACCAATACAAGGCTTTAGACCACTAATGCTCAATAATTTATAGATTCAATGGATAGATGGAGAATACTGACTGTACCAGTAGATTACATACATAAACACATAAATGAATGGCTAGCTACAGGCAACAAAAGAGAATACTAACTGTACCAACAGATACATATATGACCACATATGAATAAGCTTCCCTATGAGGTTTCAAGAACTATAGAATAATGCATTTCCTATAAAAACAAGATCAAATCTTCCTCCTAGTGTTGCATTGGGCATGGAGTCTATTTAGCATGAAATAAAACTTGAAAACGACATATTTACAATACCAAGGCTTGAAAGCCTTAACTAAAATAAAGTTTGAAGAACAACCCATTGATTGGGCCATCAAAAACATATCCTTCCTTTGATGCATCCCTTTTGAGAGAATAGTCACCAAACTAAAAATTGACCCTTTTTACCTTTCTATCAAAGGTTTCTTTCTCTTGGTCAATGTGCATAATAGCAAAATCATTAAAGACTTGCAAAAGCCTATTTATTTGATCCTCTAATTCAAAAACTTTCCAACATTTGACATTTTCAGGCAGAGATGGTCTATATTTCACCTCCTCTCTGTATGCTTTCAGCCTTGGATGTTTTGCTTGGAAGGTTTTGTACACCTACTGAATGATAAGGTTTGCTTTATACTCTGCTGTGTCATTTTTGACTGGAAAAGTTAATAAAAAAGATGAATAAATGCATTCTTGTGTGGGGGACACAAGGACTTCACCTATTCTGGTAGCTTCCTTAGAGCAAGCCCCATCAAAGAACATGTCTCAAATATGTGGGCCTTCTTCTTATGTGATCTAGCAAACTAGTTTTTTAAGCTGCGTAGAGGCCAACTGATAAGGCTTGGTAATGTCAAGAACGAGCTTATCCATGACAGCCTTGGGCATTGGATTATGGCTAGCTTTTGTGTCCTGAAGGAAACTATGAAGGGTTTCATCATGAATAGATAGAGAAACATAGAATGATGGGGAGCTTTCTTCACAATTTTCAATCATTAGGTTGAGAACAACAGTTGGTTGGTCATCTTGTAGATTTACATAGTTAGTGGAAGCCTGGATGGCACTAAGCTCAAGAGCCTCGAGGATAGATTTCTTGAAGGACTCATTCTTCACTGGTTCAATCAGAGGCATAGGTATTCCTAGCTTCTAAATTTATGATTGAAAACTGAAAGAAGAAGGGGACTTGTCAAGCCCTCTTACCTCTATGGCTGGAGCTTTGAGGATGATAGGATCATCTGCTGGTTTCTTCTACTTATTAGCTTGTTGTTATGCAGGGACAACAACTGTATGAGTAGGAGTTTCCTTGACATTATTCATCTTTGACCTCAGATTATATTGGTGATGATCTTCAATTTGTAGAACAGCTTCACCATCCCATTCTTGGCTAATTTGGTCATTGCATAATGACCTTTCATAGGCAGCAGAGGTAAAAAAAGTGGCACTGCCTTTGTCTTCCATACAATGGATCTCATCATCTTCTTCAAACTTCTCTTTTTCCATGACTACATTTTGAAAAGGGGTCTTCACCCTTTGGTCTTGATTGGCATCTTTATTTCTTTGCAAGATCTACAACTGCTCATTTGCCCTTCTATATGGATTTGGATTTGGAGGAGCAAAGGTATTAGGAACCATTCCTTTCCTAGAATGCTGCTCAACCTTTAATTTGGAACTTCAGAGGCTAATGACTCTATCATCTTGGCCATTTTATCGATCTTGGGATCTGAAGATGATGAAGGCTCGCCCCTCTATCTCCTTCTATCAACATTACCTTTGAGCTTTTCTGCAGCCATGATGTTTGATTCTACTTCCAGGGCTACATCTTGCATATCAACTAAAGAAGCACATTACCTCTCCCTCAATAGTAAATGGAAGTCAGAATCAAAGGCGCTAGCATAGATGAGTCTAGCAGAGGTAGTGTTGGGTTTCACTTCAACTGGTATCTTGTTGTACATGCAGTTAAATCTCTTATTAAAATCAGATAGCAGCTCACCATTTTTCCTCTCTAAGATCCCAAACTTAGTGTGGTAGTAAAGGATATCCTTCTTATCCCTCCAATGCTTTAGGAATGCATCATCTAAGGCCTCAATATCTGCTATAGATGCTGGGGTCAGTTCCCTGAACCATTTTCTAGCCTCTCCAACTAGGTTTGGACAAAGACTCTCATCCAGACATCATCTTCACTAATGTCTAGGTTATCAGCATAGCTATAGAATGACTCAAGATGTTCTTCAGCTAAAACACCTTCAGTTCTAGTGAACTTAGGCATATACTTATGATATTCTCCATTAGGCATAGCATTCAAAGGAGAGGGCAGTATTAGAGGTCCATATCTAGCAGCTATGATCCTTTCCATTTTGGTGGGTGCTTGTGGGCCCGCCATAGTTGTGGTGGCTAAAAGAGTACTGGTAGTTTGAGTGATAGAGGGCTGAGGAGTTACTAATAATACTAAAGGAGTATGATGGATAGGAGGTGAGGTTTCCTTTGGGCTTAAAAGCAAAAGGAGAACCTAAAGAATAAGGAGCTTTATGAATCTCTGAGAGTTTTTCTTCACTGTTAGTATTAGATGCTATATTCTCTACATGTATTTGTTCTATTACAAGACTTGCTTGAAGAGATATAGGAGATTGTTTAGGTTTACCTAAACCTACTGCTCCTTTCTGCAATACCTTTCTTTCTTTGATGATATTTTCAAGGTCAGGTACTGGGTCAGCTTGTGATTTTTGAGTATTTCTATGAGTATGCCTAACAAACGGAGCCAGAACTATGAAGTAGAGTCGCTAAGAGGTTCAACCTCCAGTAGAGTCGCCAGATAGATGATTACAACCAAAAAGTGCCCAAACTTTGTCTATCATCAAAGCTAGATCTATGTCATTTCCCTGGGAACTTGAGCTTCAGTTTCCTCTCCCTGGCGACGACGCCAATTATGTTATCACTCTAGGAAACTATCCTAGTTTACAGCTCAGAGATGCCTGGTAACCTATAATCTTCAATATTGTTCTCAGAACTATTGGAACAGATGATGGTTTGGATCAAGCCATGTATCGGAGGCTTAAAACTCAAGAATGCACAACAGTCGTTAGATTTGGCCGATCAACAGTCCAGATCGAAGCAGCAGATTATAAATCGGCGGTCGCAGGAAATGGAAATCAGTTATGGACACTACCGATGATTGGATCGACAGTATCAGCGTAGGCAATATGGAAGTTGTGACTGTGACCGGTGATTGAACGCGGACCGTCGATTGAGCACATAGATCAACGACTACATCGCCGGATCACTATCGACACTATACCATGGGGCGGGGCCTATGCATAGTCATATGTGTGACCCAATGAGCTGGACCTGACAACATTATAAATGATTTGACATAAAATTTGAAGTGTTTTGGCCTCCCGATAGTGCATTTCTGTCCTTCCAAGGGCTCTCCTCGCTCGCTTGTTTTGATATTTGGATGATTTAAGAAAACTTTGGAGACTTTGGGAGTGTTTTGGATCCATTTTTGGGCCAAATGCCAACAAAGCTAACACGGGCTCCTTCTGGGGATGAAAGCCTCCCTATTAGGTTTCAAGAACTACAGAATAATGCCTTTCCTGTAAAAACAAGATCAAATCTTCCTCCTAGTGTTGCATTTGGCATGGAGTCTATTTAGCTTGAAATAAAACTTGAAAACAACATATTTACAATACCAAGGCTTGAAATCCTTAATTGAAATAAAGTTTTAAGAACAACCTATTGACTAGGCCATCAAAAACATATCCTTCCTGTGATGCATCCCTTTTTGAGAAAACAGTCACCAAACTAAAAATTGACCCTTTTTACCTTTCTATCAAAGGTTTCTTTCTCTTGGTCAATGTGCATATCAGAAAAATCATTAAAGAATTACAAAAGCCTATTGATTTGATCCTCAACTTCAAAAAATTTCCAGCATTTGACATTATCAGGCAGAGATGGTCTATATTTCACCTCCTCTATGTATGCTTTCAGCCTTGGATGTTTTGATTGGAAGGTTTTGTACAACTGCTGAATGATAAGGTCTACTTTATTTTCTGTTGTGTCATTTTTGACCTGAAAAGTAATAAAAAAGATGAATCAATGCATTCTTGTGTGGGGGACATAAGGACTTCACTTGTTCCCGTAGCTTCCTTAGAGCAAGCCCCATCAAAGAACATGTCCCAAATCTTTGGGCCTTCTTCCTCTGTGATCTGGAAAACTATTTTTTTAAGTTGCGTAGAGGTCAACTAATAAGGCTTGGTAATGTCAAGACCAAGCTTATCCATGACAGCCTTGGGCATTGGAGTATGGCTGGCTCCAGTGTCCTGAAGGCAACTATGAAGGGTTTCATCATGATAGACAGAGAAACATAGAATGATGGGGAGCTGTCTTCACAATTTTCAATCATTGGGTTGAGAATAATAGCTGGATGGTCATCTTACATATTTACATAGTCAGTGGAAGCTTGGATGGCACTAGGCTCAAGAGCCTCAAGGATAGATTTCTTGAAGGACTCATTCTTCACTGGTTCAATTAGAGGCATAGGTATTCTTGGCTTATAAATTTCTGATTGAAAATTGAAAGAAGAAGGGGACTTGTGAAGGCCTCTTACCTTTATGGTTGGAGCTTTGAGGATGATAGGATCATTTGCTAGTTGCTTCTGCTTATTAGCTTGTTGTTCTGCAGGGATAGTAGCTTTATGAGCAGGAGTTTCCTTGACATTATTTATCTTTGACCTTAGATTATATTGGTGTTGATCTTTAGTTTGTAGAACAATGTCCCCATCCCATTCTTGGCTGATCTAGTCATTGCATAATGACTTTTCATAGGTAGATGAGGTAAAAAAAGTGGTGCTACCTTTGTCTTCCATACAATGGATCTCATCATCTTCTTCAAACTGCTCTTCTTCCATGAATGCATTTTGAAAAAGGGTCTTCACCCTTTGGTCTTCACTGGCATCTTTGTTTCTTTGCAAGATCTGCAACTGCTCATTTTCCCTTCTATATGGATTTGGATTTGGAGGAGCAAAGGTATTAGGAACCCTTCCTTTCCTAGAATGCTGCTCAACCTTTAATTTGGAAAATTCAAAGGCTAATGACTCTATCATCTTGGCCATTTTATTGATCTTGGGATTTGAAGATGATGAAGGCTCACCCCTCTATCTCCTTCTATTAGCATTACCTTTGAGCTTTTCTGCAGCCATGATGTTTGATTCTACTTCCAGGGCTACATCTTACATTTCAGCTAAAGAAGCACATTGCCTCTCCCTTAATAGTAAACAGAAGTCAGAATCAAAGTCATTGGCATAGATGAGTCTAGCAAAGGTAGTGTTGGGTTTCACTTCAGCTGGTATCTTGTTGTACATGTGGTTAAATCTCTTATTAAAATCAGACAACAACTCACCATTTTCCCTTTGTAAGTTCCCAAACTCAGTGTGGTAGTAAAGGAGATCCTTCTTATCCCCCCAATGCTTTAGGAATGCATCATCTAAGGCCTAAATATCTTCTATAGATGTTGGGGTCAGTTCCCTGAACCATTTTCTAGCCTCTCCATTTAGGCTTCGGACAAAGACTCTCATCCAGACATCATCTTCACTAATGTCCAGGTTATGAGAATAGCTATAGAATGAATCAAGATGTTTTTGAGCTGAAACACCTTCAGTTCTAGTGAACTTAGGCATATACTAATGATATTGTCTAGTAGGCATAGCATTCAAAGGAGTGGGCAGTATTAGAGGTCCATACATAGCAGCGATGATCCTTTCCATTTTGGTGGGTGCTTGTGGGCCTGCCATAGCTGTGGTGGCTAAAAGAGTATTGGCAATCTGACTGATAGAGGGCTGAGGAGTAACTAATAAGACTAAAGGAGTATGATGGATAGGAGATGATTTTTCCTTTGGGCTTAAAGCAAAAGGAGAACCTAAAGAATAAGGAGATTTATGAATCTTTGAGAGTTTTTCTTCACTGCTAGTATTAGATGCTATACTCTCTACGTGTATTTGTTCTATTACAGGACTTGCTTGAAGAGATATAGGAGATTGTTTAGGTTTGCCTGAACCTGATGCTCCTTTCTGCAATAATTTCTTTCTCTGATGATCTTTTCAGGGTCAGGTATTGGGTCAGCTTGTGATTTCTGAGTATTTCTCCGAGTATGCCTTACAAACTGAGCTAGAACTATGAAGTGGAGTTGCTAAGAGGTTCGACCTCTAGTAGAGTCACCAGATAGATGATTACAACCAAAAAAGGGCCCAAACTTTGTCTATTATCAAAGCTGGATCTATGTCATTTCTTAGGGAAGTTGAGCTTTAGTTTCCTCTCCCCGACAATGGTGCCAATTATGTTTTCACTCTAGGAAACTCTCCTAGGTTGCAGCTCGGAGATGCCTGGTAGCATATAATCTTCAATATTGTTCTCAGAACTATTAGAATGGATGATGGTTTGGATCAAGCCATGTATCATAGGCTTAAAACTCAAGAATGCACAACAGTCATTAGATCGGGTCAATCAACAACCCAGATCTATGTGGCGAATTGTAAATCGACGGTTGTAGGCAGTGGCAATTGGTGTTGGACACTATCAATGATTAGATCGATAATATCGACGTAGACAATATGGAAGTTGCAACTGCGATCGGTGATTAAACGTGGACCGTCGATCGCACAGGTAGATCAACAATTACATCACTGAATCGCTATCGGCACTATACCATGGGGTAGGGCCTATGCACAATCATATGTGCGACCTGATGAGCTGGACTCGACGACATTATAAATGATTTGACATAAAATTTGAAGTGTTTTAGCCTCATGATAGTGCATTTCTGTCCTTCCAAGGGCTCTCCTCCTTTGTTTGTTTCGATCTTTGGATGATTTAAGCAAACTTTGGAGACTTTGGGAGTGTTTTGGATCCATTTTTGGGCCAAACGCCAACAAAGGTAACATGTTTTACTCATAAAATTATGAAAACGAGACTTGTATTCCCTCATATAAATAGATTGGAGACTCATTTCATTATCATCATCTTTCATTTTGTAACATACCCAGTTCCCTCAATGACTTACAAAGGTTAGGAGGTACCTAAAATTTTCTTTTTCTTTGTAATAGCTTGGACAATAAGCTTTGATACCATTATGTAACACTCCCTCCCACTCCCTTGTACTATCCTGAGTTGTGGGAGGTGTTACTTATTGAATTAACCTAACCTCCAAGGTCTACTATGAAGATTGGGCTACAAAAATCCTCTTAACTTGAGGTCTTCAAACACCAAAATTTATGCCATCATCTTGATTAGCTCATCAAGAGCTTTTCAGTGGTATAAATTTGATCTCAATCTGGTTGCCAAATTGAAGGTTAGGCCCTCTTGAAGTTTGACCATTCAACTAAGGTCACATCAACATTGAACTACCACTTGGCCTCCATGTGGCTCTTGTTTGACCCACTTGGCACCATCACATCATCATAATGCAAGTCCAAATTAACATGGGTCCTTATGTGGCATTCACATGGACACTATTAGGATCCCATGGCACTAGCCATGTCAAATTAGGCGTTGAGGCCCATTAGGGCTCTGACCCATTGTAATTTGTAGGATTTTCCTTGTTATAATAATTTTGGGTCAATTCTCAATTCTAGTCGGTCCAAGGGACCATGCCATGCCGGACAAGTGAAACCATACATCACCCCTTTTCATGTATTCATGAATAAGTTTAAATACCAAGTGGTAGGAAGTGAGTAGAGGTATGGTTCCATGTTATAATCATGGTTGGATTGCCCCCCTCTTCATCAACACTCTCAACATAACCAAACTTTCCATCGATGGGCAGTGGGTAGTGGTAAGGTGATGCGGTCCCCACATCAACAAGTAATCATAAATAGGCCTACCTCCACTTCCATGTCATGTTGCTTGATTTTGTCACCATCATGTTGTTCAATGATAAACAAAGGGGAAGAAGACAACACGTGGAAAGCAGCAAAAAGGTTCCACATTGGAACCATGGTTGGCCTAGCTGATCTAAATGTTGGGAAAACTTGTGAATGCTATGAAATCTCCCTCATTAGTATAAAACAAATGTGTTTAGGATCATCTCAAATTAACCAAAATGTGAGGAATTATGTGTCAAGTGTTGAGTGCCTTTTATGAGTAATTTTTGAGGTTAATTAGCTGTTTAAAACACATATAATAAGTAAATTGCAGAGAAGTAAAACAAATAAACTCATAACACATAGCTGATAAAGGGTTTCACCCCTCTTGGGCTACATCTCCTTGGACCTACTTCAATGGCTAGGCCCTCTTTGGATTAATGGTCAATTCTCTGATTACATGCACCTAAAATGCACCAATGGATTTGCAACCTACTCCATTAGATTCAGAAGACCCAAAAACCCCAAAAATGACTATCCAAGCTTTGCAATTGGACTTCAGCTGATCTTGGCTTGACCTCCTCTCCTAGTGGCCCTAGGCTTCCCTAAACTTAAATGTAGAAAAATCACATAAAGAAGTGCCTTTCTGCCTTTGCAACCCATTCCAATATGTTTAGAGCATCCAAATAATCTAGGAATGACTCTTTCTGAGCCAAAATTGGTTGAATTTAGCAAAAGTTATGGTCCCTTCAGTTTTCCCTAGTAAAACTCCACCAAATTTGGAGAAACTCTAGTTAGCCCCACCCAAATTTGGAGTAGTGCTGGATTTTTCAGGCTTTCTGAAACTGCTGGCAAGCTAATCTATGCTTTAATTAAGGGATAAACATGGTTTAATTAATGTTAATATCCACTTAGCGCATTAAGCTCACAGTTAGCATCATTCACCGGCTCTTGGTTACGATTTAAGGTCACATGTGGAGGGGGTTGGCCCTCTCCTCCCCCCAACTGCCACATGCTATCTCTTGAAATACAAATTGTGCCCATTATATGTTAAGAAATGTTGTCGTGACATAGTGATAAGGCTTTGGGTTTGTGTGAGTGAGGTCGCAGGTTCGACTTTGTCGACCTACCAAATAACATTTTTTCATTACGTGCCAATTATAATATGCCCTTGGGGAGGGAGACATGGTGGCCTTCTGGCTTGCCACATGTCCTCTTCTCATTGGTCCTTTAACGACCAATAAAAAAAACCAACGCATCAAAATGTTGACCATTCATAAAGCACCACTTGGCGTGACCTCACTGGCTGTTGACCAAAATTTGACCTATAAAGTTACCTGCCACATTAGTAGTACGAACTATTGATTGGGCAATGGCTGTAATTTTTTTTTGCAGAATTCTTCTATTTGGTAAAGAAGAAAGAAGTCTCTATCTTCCTCATATGAAATCTATTTTGAGTGAAACGAGTTGCGTTGGGATTGTATCATCGAGACGGGCGTGTCCGTTTAGGTTTTGAGTGATTCTGGGCACTTTGATTTTTGAGAAAATTTTTGCCCCTAATCCAGATTCCGATCACTAGCCAACTTTGTTGGTGCATTCATCAACAAGGTTACATTTAAACACTTGGTGGTGGGTGGTGTGTGATGGATGGTAGTAATATTCCATGTGGCCATTGCAATGTTTACTTGGTGTGGGGCTCCACCAGATCCTTCCCTTTAGTGTTTTTTCACACTTTTCCATTATAAAAAATTCATGCCCAATTCAGTATTCAATGTTGTGCCAACCTTTGTTGAAAATGAAACAAGATGATGGAGCTTAGTGAAAAGAAGTCACCTTCACTAAGTGGTCCTGCAGGCTATTTTTAGCGCAAAGTCTATTTTTAGACTATGTCTATTTTTAGACATATGGATCATGGTCTATGAGTTGCAGGATGCTATTTGTGGATGATTGGTAAAGTTGGTAAAAATAGATGGACCACTATTTTTAGACATATGAGCGGAGTCTATTTTTAGACTGCCAGTCTAAATATAGAACAGGTGAATATTATTAGCTCTTAATAATATTTGGACTATAAACATTATCTTATTCTCTTGGAGCACTTCAGTTTGAGCTACAGATGTGGCACATGCAACTGCCAGAAGGAAATACGCTTTTCTTGTGGGTTAACTTGAGCTATTGCATGGAGGAATTCAGTTACAACTTCAGTGATTGAGTTCTGTGGAGTTGGATCAGGAGTTGATGGAGTTGTGTTCAGTTTGACTTAGTTGAACTAGTTGTAGTTAGTCTAACTGGCAAATAGACTAATGTTGAGTGGTGTGAATTAGTTATTAATTAATTCACTAATTATTAACTCATAAAGCAACTGAAGAATACATTAGTTAACTCAGTGCCTGGACAGTTCAGTGGAGACAAGTGTTAGAGGTGAGTGAAAGGGCAAGACAGCTGTCAGTTGTGACTATAGTTTTGCATGTGATTTGTACAATCAGTGGGATTGAGTTGCCAATGAGGATTGTGTAGTGTCACACAAGGGAAATACGAGTTTGGAGATTCATTCTCGTTGTATTCTCTATGCAGGATTGCGTAGTGGAGGTAGGCAAGCAGCATGGGTGATTTGAGCCAGTGATTGATTCAAATCTAGGCTGTATTGTGTGTAACAGGTGGAACTAGTATTGCACTGTGTATTGTTACATGATCTCAATCAATATAATATACAGATAGTTTGGGGTTTTTAGCGAGATGCTTTCCCCATGAAATACTGTGTTATGTGTGATTGATGCTTCTATATTCGCATGCAATTGTTTCTGCTTTAACAAAATTGATGATCAATGGTAGATGAGATTATGTATTATGCATGCATTCCGCAATAGTGTATAATCAGGATAATCTCAGTTGAATAAGTGTCATATTATTCATGAAATTTCTACAACCTTCACCACCATCGGGGTCCTCGGGTGTCGAGATCCAACCCTCACACAATATATCTGGCATAGGACCCACTAGGTGATATCCGACTCAGTCCATATCTGGCTAATAAAAAAGAATGCGCCTTTGTGGAAATTTATACCTTCAATAATCAACCTTAACGTAATTTGGCCATTTGCTCCATCCATCCATCTGGCCACGCATCTCTTATTTGCTCCTTTCCACATACAACCTCCTATTGTGATCTTCGCCTCATTGACCCTTCGACGAGTGATGTGATATATTATAAAGGAGTAATACAGTTGCACAGTTGTTCATCCTCCACATGATGGAGATTCCCCTTACAACCCCAGATGCCCAAATCCAAATTTTCTGCAAAAGCAATAAAGCACGAAAAAGAGAGAAATAAAGGAGCTTATAATGATTTCTTCTATCACCATAAAGGGGAAACATGAATTTATATGATTAACTAAGAGACTATGGGCCATGTTAAAACAATAAATATCAAGCTGACACAATGGATTATAATTCTCAATTACAACAATACATATAAGTATGCACAATTCCATAGAATCCTCACATCATTCATAGACTAAGTAACCAATAGCTCTGACCAGATGCTCAATCAAACCACATTATATAAAATGAACTCATAACAAGTAAAATGACCTATAATCATGGTTATGACAGTGAGGTGCCCAAATTCTTAAACATAACCGATAATGAAGAACTTATAAGAAGATCATAAGCTAATCTTGGGTGATTTTCATGTCACTAGTCCTAAGCATATCAAACAACCTACAATTCACTAAGAAGGCAAGGATAAAAAAACTCAAGCATTCATTAGAACCATGGAAAAACAAGTTGGTCAACCATGATTAGATTGTGAATCAAACATTCTTTTGTGAATAATAAGGAACCATACATTAATCAATAATAACAAATATTGTCGTATTCCACAATCCAACTATGCATAAACCAATATACTTATATGAGTGTGTTAGATTATAGATTTGAGACTTCTGTGATTAGTATTGTGGAGAATTTGTTTCCAGATCCATCACATTGATTTTAGTTATTTCATTGATGTTTCAAGCCATCATACCTAACTCATCATTAGAATGAATTAAAGATATGAGGGTTTGATCCACACACATGAGGAACATTAAAATTGTTATTTTAATATTAAAATCTTAGGTTTTACTTATTCATGTTAATATTAAAATGAAGTTATGCTCAAATTTTGGAAGGTCTTCGTCAATGTGTTATGTTCAAATCTCCAAGGATATATTGTATAACGATGTTTGATTTAATAGTTTACAAATGATGTTTATGTTTCAGTTGCTTTAATTTGAGATTCACATGAAGTAACTATAACAATTGTAATTTGTTTTTGTGTAAAAAGAAAAAAACTATCAAAGAAGAGGGTTTGAAGGTTGGAAATTTTGACATATTGTACTAGATGTACTAGAACTACTTTGGAGAAACCAATAAAGATTCTAGTTTTTTTATCATTTACAGTCTATTTTGTATGTATGTTTTCTTCTTCACAATCTTCTTTCTTCCATTATACGTTCTAATTAATTTGAAGCGAATTAATAAAATCTAGAAAAACTTGCAAGTAATCTCTTCAATTGAATCTTCTTGATGCCGTAAAAGTTACATATTTGTACGAGATTCAATATGTTTCAATTAGCCCCGTTTCAAGCACTATATCTTAAAAAATTAGATAAACATATTCACCATTTTCTATTGTCTTAAGCATTAATGTTCATGCTTCCAATTTGGATTTCTTAGACTTTTAATTTCCTAAGAGGTTAAACCTTCCTCCATATCTTCTGTCATTGTTTATAAATATTTGAGTTGTAAACTTAAAAGTTGGCCTCTTGGGGACATATTGCCAATTTACTTTGCTTCCTAACAACACATTTTGCTAATATTACTTATCATAATTATGCCTAGGTACTAATTCCCTAGTTAGAAATTGTCTCTACAATATAACATGATGGAATGCTTGTTAGTTTGTTGTTTCCTATAAAAAAATTAACAAAGTGTTATTATTTTGGTGCAAGTATCTACTAGCCTTTGTTGTATTTTGTTGATCTAATTTTGTTTTGGATCTACTATTAGCATCACACTCAATCTACATTGCACTAGCTTTCCTTGATCAAGTCAATGTCCCTATTATTCTATCACAAAAATAGATGGTTTTCATGTCTCTTGGGGAAGAATGGGTCAGACAGGAGCCATTTCCATGTCTTCCTAGATAGATCATGAACTAGGACATGGGGATTTCAGTGAGTTATGATGTAGACATGATTTCCCAAATTTTCAAACCTAGGTTTCTTTTACACTACATGTAGGCATTCACTAGAGTACAACCCCCAATGTTCTTAGGTGCAAGTGCTAAGAAGAACAGTTAGCATGACTTGGTACTATCGCCAACACCCAAGTCAGAAGGCCTAAGCCTCTTTTCAAATCACGATGGATTTCAAATCAAGATTGTTTCTTAAAGAAACTCGTGAGAACGTAAATGATCCTAAGACCTCGAGATTCAGAGAAAGCCTAAGAACTGACTTGGAATTCATTGTTTGTCGGGTTTGTTAAATAACATATCTGACCTTTAAGTTTCATATCATACTTTGTGGTATTTTTCAAACTCTTGTAAGCCTTGTCACCTCTTAAGGTTCCAATGCCGAAGAATGACACAACACTTAATGAAAATATTTCTATCTCCTCAACATTTTCAATTGACGTTTCAAGGTTATGATCTCGGGTTGGACCTGAACAAGGTTTCTTGACACATTTTACCTTTGTAATCACTTGAGGTCCCAAAAGACAGGAAACAAAAATGGTAATGGAAATTCTTGTTTGTTAATGTGAAATTGGTTGGTGTATTAAAAGCTTGTGTTATCATTCACTTGCGTTTTACGTGATCAAATGCTGGAGAAATGAGAATCGACCCCTCCTTAGGGCGAAGTTCAGCCCGAGGGGGGTAGTCGGTGGTAATCAAATTCCCCTGATTGAAGATAAATGATCAAGATTCATTGCACGCCCCTCGTCCCAAATCTTGAAACCATCAAAGAAGGGGGACACAAAACTAGAAAAGGGCTAAGGTGACTTTTGTCAGAGGACTTATTCGCATGACGTAGCAAAGATTTTGAAATGAATAACCAACCATAGCAGACATGTCTGACAGTTTTTGAAGAAGAGTATGCTAACATGGCATGGAATGTGGATAAGCAAACAAACAACATGGAAGTCCTAGTTAGCAACACATCATCATGGTGTCACTTAAATTTTGGGAATTCTTGCTTAACTAAATGAAGCATGTTCATAATTAAAAAAAAGGTGGGAAATAAGTTTATTGTTATTATAATACTAAACATATGAGTCACCTTTGTGTGATTTACCAACTTGACTAATTAAAGTGATTATGTGCAAACTAACATCAACTCCAAATCAGCCGACATTGTGAACAACATGTTCTCTAGTTATCCAAAAAGACAGACTAGGTTTTCTCACTTGTTAAAATATGAAAGTGATAGGTAGAACTTTCTTCTTTGGTACTCTTTAAAATAAATTTTAAAAACTCTTACATATGTAGAACTTTGCTTTTCTCTCTCCGTACTGTCTCTCCTTCAAGCAGAAATTGAGTAGTGAGAGTGGCGAACTGTTTTGTCAGCTGTACTTTGCTGTTCTCTCTCCGCATCGTTTCTCTTCAATTAGAGTAAGAGCTTGCAAGTCTGTAGCCAATACAGTAGTTGTTATATAGGCCACTCATTTTATCAGGTAGTTTTCTCTACCCGTATCGCGTGTCTTCAACTAGAGTAGTAGCTTGCACATCCAACTCTGGCGAATAGAATCATTGTAGTACAGGACCACTCAATTTTCTAGAAATTTGGTGGAGTGGGTCATCTGCTTTTGATTACAGAATTTCATTATGTCGCCACTGTTTTCAAATCTGTCTGAAAACTCAAGCATACAGACAGGCTAGGATGTAGTACAGAGCAGATTGATATTAATACTTTAGGGAGGACATGAAGTTGGTTGGTGAATTATTGGAAAGCTTGGGAGTGGGTCCCCCGAACGATGAGAGAAGACCGACAGACTGTTTCGCAAAGTTTTGGTGATGCTCCTCTTTTTCTTCTCTTTCGATTCGATTGACTGAACGAGATTCAGATCGATTCAATGGTCAGGTCCCAAGTTATACAATCATCCAGTAAACCGAGGGAAGGTGTTTTGTGAATGGCGACCCCACTGTTGTGTGAATTGATTGATTGTGCGTGACATGTTATGTCGAACCTTATAAAACAAAGAGAGCTCATAATTTGCAATCCATGTATCATCAGCTTCCTGTGTCGGCCAGGAGGATTGATGATGATTTGGATTTTGATATCGGTCGTTTGTCTGCACTACAGGGTACTTAGTGGGCAAATGAATACTTTGGTTTTTATTGTATAGGCAATGAAGAATCAAACATCTCTAACTTTTGCGCACGTGGGGCTCTGGAAGTAGACTTTCAGTGATATAAATAAAAGATTGGTATTTCAGGAGCTAGATAGCAGAAATCAAAGAGTATGCTTGTTATCGAGTCTGGATGGTAAAAAGATTAGAAAGACCATTTTACTCACTGTCAATTTTTTTTTTATTAATAAAGAAAGCCAAAAAACTTATTCATTACGTGAACAACCATTTTACCGAGTGTCATTTTTTTTTATTAATAAGGAAAGCCAAGGAACCTATTCATTACCATGAACGACAATATGATACTCAAGTTCTACAATAAAACAATTACTGATGGTTTATTACAGAACAAAGAAATCTGAGTTGATCTGATGGGTGGTGCAAAGAAATTATTGTTTCACGGGATGCATTACTCTCAAACAAAATAACATTTTAGAGAAATATATATGATTTAACAATTTTCATAGATATAGAAATTTAGATTCCAAATAAATTTAGATTTCAAATATATATAATTTTTATTTAAAGATTTTATGTATCATTATATAAAATTTGAGGTTTTAGAGAATTTATATATCATTACATGAAATTTGAGGTTTTGTAATATAGTAGTATATTATTTTACATGAAAAATATAATGCATGTTTTTTTATTAATGTGGATATAATGCATGTCTTTTTATTAATGTGGGGTGGGTACTCAAATAATTAAATTTCTTTTAAGAACTATTTAATAATAGAAAACACATTATTTTAGATTGATTTTGTGTAGAGATATTTTTCCAAATTTTATAATGTTAATTTATATTTATTTTAAATTATAAAAGTCATCATATACTTGATACTACAAGGTTTTGCATTAGTGCAAAGTACTAGGGCCTTAAGAGAGTTGCATAATGTTTTTTTGCTAGATCTCAAACTATGCTAGTTCAATGTATAGAGTTGGCTATGTTGATTTTATATAGTTGACTCTGTATATGTGTATAGAGTTGGCTATGTTGATTTTATATAGTTGACTCTGTATATGTGTATAGTTCCACAGAATATGGATTTGTGTAGCTTATAGAAACAAAGTGAAAAATAGACATATTGAGAGCTTTTAAAAAAAATAGAGTTTTAAAGCATTTGTAACTCATACCAAAACCTCAATTTGGGGCAACTAAACTAGCAAATGAGTGCGTTATAATTGTCATCCCCACCAAAAATAAATTAATGGAAAGAATGTGCATGCACTCTAGAGGGTATATGCATTCTTAGTAATGCGTGTTTTCTTAACGAGATGTATGCACTTTCACAAGTAACTTATTTTTCCTAATGTATTTCTTTCACCTCCCATATTGGATGATATAACCAAGGAAATACATATACATTTTAATTTGTTCCTTTCTCTAATGCTCAACTAAGTTGTGAGAAATATGTATGATGCTTTGGCTATCACACTAAAGACTAGAGAGACCATTCGAGTGAGAGTCATTTTTTTATTAATGATGGTGTTGACACCTAATACTCACGGATGGGTGAATTTATGTAAATAGTTAAATTAGGAATGTGAACAGTAATCAGAAGATGAACTGAGCAGTCACACCCTTTTGTATATAACAATAGCCTACCTAATGAAATAGAATGAATCAGTTTTACTACCTATTGGAATTACTACCTGGCTTGGCATGGTATTAGAGCAATGACATCAACCATAAGCTCTACAAAGTTGGAGCAACAACGGCATCAACCGCGAGCTCTACAAAGTTGGAGAAACAACGGCATCACAATTTCAAAGCTCACTGAAAAGAAAAAACACCATAAATCCCTTTGATTCTCTTGTGAAAAAGTTTGCTGAAAGAGAAAAATCTTTTGGAAAGAAGACAACCCCTGAGTCTTCTGAAGAGACTGTGTGCCTTGCTCATAAAGAAAAGCATCCTGCTCAAGACTCTACAAGAGGAAGAGGTGGACGAAGAGGAAGAGGAAGATACTTCAGAGGCAGGGGGGGCAGACATTCTCAAGGAGAAAAGGCAGATTTACACTGTATTCGCTGCAAAAGAAATGGATCACATGATGCCTCTACATGCAAGCTACCATGGGACAAAATTGAGCAGAGAAGAAACCAACAGAAAGGTAAAAATGATGATACAGACAAAGGTAAAGCACCTGAATCCGCTCACTATATTGAGGCACAATGTAAAATTGGAGTAAATGAAGATTTGTTTAACACTTCACTTGCTTCCTGGAAAAATGACTGGCTGCTTGATTCAGGAGCAACCTGTCATATGACTCATAGAAAAGACTTTTTTGAAGATTTCACTGACAATGTTGATGGAGTAGTTTACTTTGCAGATCAGTCAAAAATCAAGCCATCAGGCTTGGCACAATCAGGCTTAAACTGCCTGGTCTCTCAGACTTTCTTCTTGATCATGTTTTATATCTCCCACAGCTCAAGAGAAACTTGTTGTCCTTGGTCCACATCCGCCAGCAAGGTCACTCCATTCATATGTTTGATAGCAAGCTTGAGGTGAGAAAATCATCTGATCACTCACTTGTCATGAGGGGAATAGAAGAAGAAAGACTTCTCAAACTGCAAGGAACATATGCTCATAAACAACATTTCTCATATATTACTCATCACGAAGAAGGTACTCTTCCATCAAGTTTATTATGGCATGCTAGATTTGGACATTTAAACTATGACAGTCTCCGTTTATTGAAGAAAAATGGTGTTGCTTGTTTGCCTACAATTCCTAGAAAACTTAAGCAATGTGATGCTTGCATTCTAGGAAAGCATAGCAAACAGTCATTTCATGACTCACATTCAAGAGCACATAGGAAGCTTGAACTTATTCATTCAGATTATGTGGTCCAATGCCTGTTCCTTCTGCAAATGGAAATAAATATATCATGACATTTATTGATGACTACACCAGAATGTGTTGGGTTTATTTATTGAAGAACAAATCTGATGCTTTCCTAACATTCAAGAATTTTCATAAATGGATTGAAATTGATGCACAATCTCATATTGGGTCTATTCGCACTGATAATGGAAAAGAATATACATCAAATGAATTTGAACAATATCTTTGCCAACATGGGATTAAACATCAAACAACTGTACCTTATAA